>BGPR01029297.1:0-19366 GCA_013235015.1 Araneus ventricosus | reverse complement strand
CTTTTGATCAGATAGTGTACTTTAGCCTTGTTAAAGTCTATATGCTTTGTCATTTTTCATAACATTATATGTATACTATATCAAATAGATAAAGAAATTAAAGTTCCTTTGCTTCTCTTTATCTTTTTCAATTTACTCCGAACAGAGATATTTTTCGATTGATAATATAAAATAATTGAATAGTAATGACTTCTTTCGGTTTTTGCATCTATCCAGATGAGTTGGACATAACAGTGTCCAAGCATTCAAATTTTATATTAAATAGGAAAAACATTTCAAAATTGTTTTTAATAAATATTTTTTTCGTTACTTACGTTTAATAAAGGAAACTTATTCAGTTAAAAAGGAGAAATGAGCCCATAAATCACCAACTTATATTTATAAACTATTATGAATTTTACCATAAACTGAGAACAATTTTACATTTCTTCTATTTCTTACATTTCTCTTATCAATTCTGTCGTAAAGGACAGAATGGTATATTCTAATAACAATACAGGCAGAAAAGGAGGGAAATAATAAAAGTATCCTTCCGAAATTTTTTTTAAACAGCACTTTGAAATGAATTAAGATAATTTTTTAAAATTTTATCTAGTTTAAGCTCTACAAAGTAAATCATTAAAACCATTTTCATTGTTCCTTTCTTCTAAAAAGTTCTCTTGTTAAAAAAAATGAAAATGTGAATCTTAAAATAAAGCAATGACTTTCAAATCTCCTGAAAGGATTTTCCTAGAACTTCGATCATGTAAAGAAGAGGCTTCAACTCTTAGTTTACAGGGAAGATTCGGTCACGACGGCATTTAGAGGACTGACTAGAAATTGATGAAGAAGAAAAAAATCTGGGTTACCCCGTTCCACAGAAAGCTGATAATGATTTACAAATTTCATCAATGGTTTAGTTTAATAAGTACATTGCTTACATGCATTTTCGTAAAAGTAACAAGTATATTTTGGAAGTTATAAAGGTTTTCTTAAAAAATCTTAAATTCTCCAGCATGTTTTTTTGCTTATAACATGCAGAGTTTTCCATCAAATAATACAAAGCTTACAGAATACTTGAAAATGTGTTACAGAAGTGTTCCATTAAAATTTGAAGTTCATACTATGAATATTAGAGTAAATATGATTATTTGCATTAAATAAATTTTACTGCGCATGTGCAGGACATAGCGTAAATTTTCTTTCAAAACTTCAAAGCCAGATACATAGGGCAATTTATAAGAAAATTCCAGTTGAATACCATTAAAATTCAGAAAGATATCTGCATTGCAGTGGTGTGAATTTTACTTGCACTCTAAGAGAAGCTACATTATGAAGGTTTTACCACAAATAATACTTAAAAAAAAATTTAATCTTGCAATAGTTATCGACGAACTACAATCAAAGTAATGTATTTAATTTATTTATTAAGTGACCCCCAATGTTTCGTTTGGCTGTTTTCGTTACCTCATTAATTTTTTAAAGCAAAGAGGGAGAAACTTTTCATTGAGGAGAGGATTATACTAGAAGCAAGACTGCGACATCGTAAGTTCGCCGTCGGCTTAGCACAGCGATGTTTCTAGCATAGATTTTGAGGCCCCCCTATCGTCTCGAGGCACGAGGCGGCCGCCTCTAACGCCTGTGCGGAAATCCGCCACTGCCCCCAGCCGATTTGGTGCCCACAACCCACGTCCACTGACTCCCCCTTTGGGTTTAGAATCCACAGGGATAGACGAGAGCTGGTGTGGTGCTGAAGTTTCGAAAGGGAGTGCCAGTTAAGGTCTCGTCCTCGTCATCTGACCGAAGTTCAAAATTCCGAGGTCCGTCCCATAATAGCCCCGAGTTGCTTACAAACGGGACGTTAATGTAACTAAAATTAAAAATCTTACATTAGGTCGCGTGAAACTTGCATTAGGTTGCGTGAAACTTGCATTAGGTTGCGATTAGTTTGTGTAACGTGCTATATTGCAAAAGTGCATGAGAACGTTGAAGGAAGAAAAATTCCGATTTTTCCTACCATTAGGTACAAAAATTGTTTAGATTTATCATTATTTTAGCGTAGGCGATTTGAAGATATGGCCAACAGCAAACCAAGACAATAACAGTCTTTTACATCTAAAGCTCCTTTCATATCTTTAGGCTTTGCTATCATTAGACAGAATAACTTCTACTAAACACAAAAAAGACAAGTTCATGTATCCTGACCAGATGCGGATTAAAGGCTTGGCGAATTAGTTTCTCACAGGGCCCCGGAATGAAAGGGTGCCCCGAAATCAAACTGGTTTCTTTCTTTTTATTTCGCTAATTTTTTTTCCATTATCGAAATAGATTATCTCTATGTAAGTCCCGATGGGTACATCCGATTTCAACAGAACAAGTCATCAGCGTCAAAATGGCGGAGAAACGATTATTTGCGTGAAGCATGTTAATAGCGGTTGACTGCTGCAACGAAAGCCGTAACTGCCTGTCCAGTTCTGCTCCGATTTTCTGGGGGAAATGTTGAGCAAAACTGCATCTGATTACTTTACCAGTACCGCGGGAAGTCTGTGGGCAGTACCCAACCACTATCAATGTACTTGATGCCGCTAATTAATTCTCCGGCATTTTCCCGCTAATGACTTGCCCGACACAAATCTCATGTGTGTACCGGGCCTCAAATCGGATGTGTTCATCGAGCTTAAACAGATGCAAAAGCCTAATTCAGATAGTATTCCAGATGACAAGATACTCACTTTCTCCGGTTATTTTAACCCTCCAGCAGGCGCAAGAGATACTCATATTGAGTATCGTATTATATACTTATATCGTTCTTTTTATAAATTTAAGTGCAATTTTTATTTATATAATCTGTGTTTAGTAAGAAGCTAATAAATACATTGCATTTATTAGCTATAGTTGCATTTATTTTTGTGAAACAACATGTTATAAATATGTAATTCATCTAGCTACTTCGGGGGATGAAAATCTGTTACTCCCAATGCCCTTCATTTCCCCTTCAGATTTATGTTGAGCGCTCTTTAACCCCTTAACATACAAAGACGGCTCTGACACGCTCATCGAATTTTACAGAATTTTGCTATTTAAGTCCGTATCTCTAAGTCAACGCAACAATTAATTTTAAATACAAAACTCATCTGGTACGCTTAAATGTCTCAAGTATTCTTTACAATCTTAAATAGATCAGCCTTTTAAACATCTAATAGAGATAATATAAATAAGCATGCGAAATCATTTTGTTTTCGGACATCATAACTGGCAAGTCGAAATTTACCGCGACCCGTCAAAATAGACCAAGCCATAAGAGCCCCGACTAAATAGCCCAAGACGAAATAGCCTCGACAAAATAGCCCAAGACAAAATGGACTAGAAAAATAATATTTTTTAATGTTATTCAGAATTTTAATTTTGGTTATTTTGTCAAGGTTATTTTGTCTTGGGCTATTTTTTCTTGAGATATTTTGTTTGGGTTATTTCGGCACGGGCTGCAATGTTGGTCTCTTATGACTTGATCTATTTTTACGGGGTACAGAATTTTACAAGTCCATATTTATAATGCTCTCATAGGGCTCCTAAGAACTTCAGCGCCAGGGTCCCCCCAACAAACTTAATCCGTCCCTAATCCTGACCCAGGCATGTTTTCTTGTTTCTCATTATATCCGATTCCTACGGCTCATGCACATGGAAAAAAATCCGCAAGCTGTTGTTCTCTCTTTCAATAACACATTCCTGATTTATACCAGCGCCAGATTCATTTCCTCCGCTCTAGTGCATTCATGCGAGCGTTTCTTTGTGCAGGAAATGGTTTCTTCCTGAATGCGGAGTAACCATGCATTTGTCCCCTTTTATTAGGTTTTTTGGACGATTTATTGGGATTTTTCTCTTTATTTGCTTACTTTAAATATCAGTATTCAAATCATATTCAAATGGCTGAATAAAGGGTTTTTTTCCTTAGATTGTCAAAAAAGTGAAAAAAACTGGCTGTTCTTCGAACACCAGGCCTCAGGTGAAAAAAGAAAATCTAAGATCTGCTCGAAAGGCTTAGCCTTTTATTATTTATTTATACAAGTCTCCGCTTTTATTAGTACTAACAAAATTATAATTAAATGTCTATTTTTATCAGTATTAACAAAATCGCAGTTATATGTCATTTGCTATAATCGGTAATTTTGGAGACATTATTAACGGATTTCCGTCTGGGTAAAATCGTTGAAAAGAGCTGAACATGGTATTAAATGCAACCATTAAAACGTGAAACAGAATAAAAAACCGAAATCCTTACACATACGTAATTTTTAATGACTTCAAGAAACAATCATGTTACATTCGAAGAGAATCGAACAACGTGATTGATCGTGATCGCGTCACAAACATATTTACAGAAAAACAACCCAAAAGCCAGGTTAAAACAGGACCTCGATTCGCTCGGTTTATAAATAAAAGCATATTATTTCGTCATAAAAAGTGTTCTTATTGGTTTTAATATTAGCTAGAACATATAGTCTTTCAATTTTCATTGTTCTGAAATTTTTGTAAGAAGAGGAGAACATAATGTTGCAGTCATATGAATTGCATACGCGCGCACGCAATTATAATAAGTGTAATTTGGATTACGATTATTATATTTTAATTTAACCTTTTGACTCATATACCTGATGCATTTTCAAAATATTTGTAATACCTTCAATTTTTGGGTGTTTGTAGAGGCATTTTCATTTAATTTAACCTTTTGACTCATACACCTGATTTTTTTTCAAAATATATGTAACACCTTCAATTTTTGGGTGTTTGTAGAGAACACTCCCGCTGGTTGATGTTGGAATTGTAGTAGTATTATTGTATTACTATCTGATCCCGCGCAGAGCATCTATACTACGTAATACGCAGAACATGCATTTTTAGCCAAATTGGCGCATTCCAGCCCCGTACTTGACGGTTCATTGGGGCTGCAGGCCTCATCACCCGTAAATCTGACTGATATGCCTTTATGAAAATGGAAATTAGACCTTTTAATTAATGCATATACCAAATGAAGATAATTTATTAATGAATAGTCTTAGAACGAACAATGTTTAAAGATTTTTTTGAAAGTTTTGAATTTTCAAGGATTAGAAATAAATCTCCTAAGGTGATACTAAAATGATGTGAGAATTATGGGAGGAAGAAAAAGGTAATGATAGCGAGTGAAAACACTCATGGAAAAATTTTGCTATTCAAGGATAGAACTCACAACCCTGAGTTATTAGCGGGACACGCTGACGATTAACGATCGGGGCATACGGATTGAGGGTGAAATAGTAATTTTTCTGATTTCAACTTTCCTTTATATCGCAGTGCATTTAACGGAAAAGTACCGAAAATGCAATAGTAAGTGTTCGCAATAGTAAGTTCCATGATGGTAATTTCAGTTAGTGAATTTCTGTTGCCTGACTTAAACTATTTTGACGTTGATCTAAACTATTTTGACGTTCTCTGGCTCTCATAAGCCCATCTGCTTTATTTTTAACTGATCTCATTTGAATCATTTCATCTCAATTCCATTAAACTCATTTCTTTTCAAGGAAAAGTTGCTGTACACCAGAACGAATATAGTAGCAGCTTATTCTTATGGAGTTATGCCTAACATGGCAGAGGCTACCGGTTTTGTTTTGCAAGCGAACTGATGGTTGACAGCGGCAAAAGAGAAATCAAACTTTTTTTACGCCACGTATATTAGCTTTATATATATATATAGATTGGTATCAAAATATTGTTTGAGGAAATTCTCAACAATAACTAATAGTTTGACAATAATAACAAATAGTTTGTATGGAACTATTTATCACTTTCTAAAGGACTATTATATCTTCTTACTTTCTTTTGCTTATTTTTTTATGTTGCAAAGTGTTCTGAATCGTCGAGATGCTACTTACCTTAAGCTAATCACATTTTTCTCCGGTTTTCCATTACGTGCCATTCCCATGGTCCATGCCCTCGGAATACAATCCGAGGCATAACAAATCCACCATTTGCTGTTCTTACACCGAATCCCTATTTCGTGATTTATACCTGCGGCAGATCCATTTCCCTTCCTAATGCATTCATATCAACGTCTCATTATCAGGAATTGGACTTTTTTTCTCCCAGGGATTTAATCGGAAGTAATCGCGCCCTAGTCTCCCTGGGAATGGATTTCAGGGAGATTTATCTCCCTCTTCTTTCTCAGTCATCTAGTGTTGGATCATGTTCTTCGATTATATTTGGTGGCATAAAGCAGTGTTTCCCAAACTTGTTCGTGCCATGCCCTCCTAAGCCATTCAAAAATTCTTATGCAACATATACATAGATTTAAATATTGAAAAACTGAATTGTTCACTGACGGAACTTAAATGATAGGTTTTAGGTATAAATCACTAAGATATTATTGAGAAAAACAGTAAGTAAATTTTCAAAACATATAAATTGAGAACTGAAATTCAAGTAAGAAATAATTTTTCGAATTTCAAAATTTTTTTTTCAAAAGATTTTCTGGGATTAAAATTTTTGTATATATATTTTTGAAAATTATTCAGCGAGTAGATCCTAAAAAATGTCGAGCTGTCAATTTATATATATATTAATTAAATCTCAGTAGACAGTTCCTTTTAAATTTTGGACGAGTCCATTTTCGAATTGCCTCCCTCAATAATCAAATTACTTCCTATGGTGCGTAGGGAAATACTGGTATAAAGAGTATGATTTTACGGGAAGTACTAGACTGGACCATATTGCGCAAAATATTCGTTGATTCCGAATTTTATAGCGATAAAAATAGCTCCTTTAAAAGAGACTTTATTTGTGCATTAAAATGTTAAATTCTGTTTTTATTTTGATTACCTTCTATTTTAAAGTTTTTAATTTATAATTCATTATTTTAAACACTCGCATGTCTGTGAACAGTTTACCTCACGTCAATATATATATATATATATATATATATATTTAAAATATATATAAATATTAAAATACAATTACCCTATCCATAATCATACATTCGAAGTACAAAAGAAAAATTGACTAAAAACTATTACTACTTTGAAAAGTCAACCTTATTTGGATTTCCAACAATCAAATAGCTAACCAGCCTGGGGACTGATTTGTCGCATTAAATCTAGATTCTGTGGCGCCAACCCTCTGCGGAGCCAATTGTTGGAAAAAGAAAGAGGGGAATAAATTCCAAAATCATTCTCAAGATAAGAAAAAAGAAATAAAATACCTTACTATTACACCTACATATCAAAGATTTATATATAATCACACCATTATACAACATACCAATTCAACTTAGCCCTAAGAAAGTTCTGCATTTAATGGGAAAATATTATTTTTGATTTAAGAGTTTTAATACTAACATAACACTATAAGGAATATTAAATTTAAATTAAATTTAACCAGTTATATAATATATATCAGATATGTCTTTAGATAAATAATAATTATTTATTATACGATGCAATCATAATCTTTAAAATAGTGGCGCTATCTGCTTTTGAAATAATTTACTAAAATGATTTTGCTAAATAAATCATCCCATCATATCGTATCATATATATATGTATACAGGCTCTTTATCACATTCTTTAAAGGTTTGGCCATTATTTTTCAGGTGCGAATTATTTCCATAAGTCTGCTTTTATCAGTATTAACAAAATTACGATTGAATGTCTGCTTTTATCAATATTAACAAAATTACGATTGAATGTCTGCATTCATCAGTCTTAACAAATTTACAATTAAATGTTGCGACATTACAAAAACCACTTAATTGATATAATGTTGCCAAGCATTGAAATCATTAAATACGCATCATTTTGAAACGGAATCAAAAAATAAAAATCCTTGAACATGCGTCGTCTTTAATGACAGCAAGGAACATTCATACTAAATTTGAAGAAAATCGAACAACGCATTTGGTTGTGACTGCTTTACAAACGAACCTATACGCAAACACTCACAATGCCGGTCGATGAGTTATGGAGCCTTGAAATAAATTTTTTTCTCAAGTTCATTACCAAATGGAACCACTGGTAATGGAATCAAAATTTAATCAAATTTACTATCAGCTGTTATTTAAGTTCTGAAAATATTAAAATGTTGTATTGTCATCTGGACAATGTTTCAAAAGTGTAGCATCAGGAAGTGAGTAAAAAATCGATTACAAAATTTCATCCTAAAAAACATGAAAGAAATCAAGTTAAATAAAAGTGCGTAAAATGCCGCTGACGATTAGTGAGATACAGAAAACAAATGAATAAACTAATCAAGTTGTTGTCAGCTTTTTTATATGTGGTGCCGTGAGAACTATACCGTGCTAGAGCCTGATTAATCTGCGGACTACTATTGTGATATTGTGCTAGCACTTTGAACTGTGCAATTTGCATTTTTAGTTGTTCTGTTTCTGTTTTAGGTTTGCCCTACGATATGGCAACAGTCTTCTGCCATTGATATATATTGTTGCGTTTTATGAAATAAATTTCTTATTACCTTTCTTATAGTTTCTTTATTCTGTTATCTTTATATTTAGCAAGCGTTAAAGTTTAATGTCTTGTAACGAGCTTATGTGGTAGGATGAAATATTCTGAAGTCAGGTAACTCTTCACCGACCACATATACACTGACGAGCCAAAACATTATGACCATCCCCACATTTTTCAATGAATTCGTCTGGATGATGTGGAGGGCACGTGGCTAAGTAAGAATGGTATTTAGCTGCTGCTGAAGAAGTTAAGTAATCATTCTTGCACTTACTTTTGCGAGTGATGGGAAAGGCTGCTGATCTAAGCGAATTTGAGAGAGGGCAGATCGTAATGGCCCGAAGACTCGGAACGAGTATCACCGACACTGCACGACTGGTAGGTTGCTCACGATCTGCCGTTGTTAGTTTTCATGCAAAAAGGATAAATGATGGTGACACCAGCAGTAGACGCCAAGGTGTTGGTCGTCCACGCGTCATCAAAGAAAAAGGACGTCGGAGACTGTCCCGCTTGGTAAAGCAAAATCGGCGCCACAGTGGCTCAGCTGACAGCCCAATACAATGCAGGTCCAAGCGCAAGTGTTTCGGAACACACAGTTCAGCGGACACTGTTGGATATGGGACTGTGCAGCAGACGTCCCACTCGTGTTCCTCTGTTGACCAAGCGTCATCGTCAACTACGCCTACAGTGGGCCCGAGAACATCGAGACTGGACCATGGATGAGTGGAAGAGAGTTGTCTGGTCGTATGAATCCCGATTTCTCATTCATCACGTCGATGGTCGTGTCAGGATACGCCGTCTGCCAGGCGAACAGTTGCTCCCCTCTTGTACAGCAGGTCATACACAGGCTGGTGGTGGCGGTATTATGCCTTGGGGGACGTTCTGATGGGCGTCTCTGGGACCCGTAGTTGTGGTAGAACAGACCATGAAAGCTGCGAACTATCTCATCATTGAGGATCAGTTGCACCTTTACATGGCGTTTGTCTCCCCAACTGGAAATGGAATCTTCCAGCAGGGCAACACCCCATGTCAGAAGGCTCGGATTGTGTTGGAGTGGTTCGAGAAGTATACAGATGAATTCCACTTAATGTCCTGACCACCTAACTCGACGGATCTTAATCCGATGGAGCACATTCGAGAAGTCATGGAGCGGCAGCTCAGAGCTCAAACATCACCATGTCCGAATATCTCGACTTTGCGTGACCGCTGCTTAGACATTTGGTACAACCTGTCTCTAGTCATGTACCAAAAACTTGTGGCATCTATGCCCAGGCGAGTTGCAGCTGTTCTGAAGGCCAAAGGAGGCGCAACGCGTTATTGAGTAGGTGGTCATATTGTTTAGGCTCTTCAGTGTCTATGCATACAAGCCACCCCGACCTAGCGCGAAGCCGTGCGGTCTAATCTGAATGACCGGAACATCGCGACAGCAACTCGGGAACTAAAGTTAGAGTCTTAACGCCAACCCCTTCCGAAGGTGGTACGTCCCGTCATCGGAGTTGGGTGACTACCCCACACCTTGCTATACCCTCCGGGAAGCGAGAACCCGCTTACCTATCCGGCGGCTTCTCGTCCGTGTAATCACGGCTCCTCTAGTGATATATGGTCCTTGTAATGTCTTTACAAACATAAAACAAGTAAAGTTAAATAAAAGTGTATAAAAATATGTCGATTGACTTAAAATTGCGTTACAATCGTCAAAATTTGGACCAGGATGATCAGATGAATATTCTCTAAAAAGGCAAATATAGTAAAACACCGTTTATACGTCTTCCAAGGGAACGACGTATAAATGAAAAGACGTATAATCGAAATTTTAATGAAGAATTTTGATTATTACAAATTTAATGCTACTAATGCAAATTTATTAAAAATATTTTTAAAACTTTTTAAGAGCTTTCTAAAAATAAACATTTTTCACAAAACTGAGAAAAAGCGTACCTTTATTTTACAATAATTATTTGTGGACACCCTATAGAGCCAACTGAAAGTTATTTTGAAATTTCTATATTTTCTGCGCTTTATCCGTTTCTTGAGAGTTGTCTCCCAGCAAATCAATACCATTTTCTCTCATCTCTTCGACGAAAACACCTTTCTCTTCAAACGAGGCAACAAGTCTCCAACACATTTCAATGAAGCTCGATGTGTTTACATTCCCGACAGGCTGTTGAGAAAAGCGCTGAATGCGATCGTTACAAGTTTTTCAATGCTTTTACCGTATGTCTCCTTTGTGTGCGATTCATTTATTCGGCTGCACTGCAACATATTTCAGTGATATTTGCGAAGCATTTGTGCAAATCTACATCCCATTTAGAAAATGAATATTCTTTCCCTAGTTTGTTCGAGTTAGTTGACAAATGTTTGTATACATTCAAGTTTGCAGCCATCATTCCATTTAAATATCTGTTCTGTTTAACCAGAGAAATTTGACAACTTTAAAAATGAAAATTTAGCGAGCATCGATGCCTTCAGTCCCAAAGGGTTTCACATACAATTGAACCAAATTTCCACAAAATCGTAGCTTTCAGAACATGGTTTAATTCCACAATGAAATTTTAGATAGTAATTCAACAGACGCATAGATATTTGCTATGAACGAATACGAATGAAACCGTAGAAACGTGGACGCTTAAACTGCGCGTATATGTTGTAAAATGTATTTTTCTATTCTATTTTGTATTCCTTATCTTACTTAGAATTATGACTCCGTACCGTCCGTTCTATGAAATTATTTTGAAAATCTATCTATCTTCTTTTGACGTGGATACGTAGTTATTTACAAGAGGCGAGGGCAGAATGAAAAGGAACCATTGTTATACAAAGCGGAAAGCTTATAAATTATGTAGCCATACATTTACTGAATGGGTGTAGCTAAAATCATAAAAGTGATGTATACGCATAGGAATGCGAGTATCAGCTACAAAGGAAAACTATTCGTAGAGCCCTTGGCGATAAAATAAGGCACTAGTACTCCTTGGTATAGGTACAGATTCCTCATTGAAATATATCTCTTGCAATGGTTCTCATGACACTATTTCTGAGAAATTTCTGCACTTCAACCGAGGGCGGAGGATGAAATGTTGTAGGAGGGCGAAAATCTTTGCCTAGCTCGCAGAAGAGCCAACCAGCTCAAAGGTGATGGGAATTTGCCCGTAGTTCCCATGATATTGTTACGAAAATCGTGCTGTGTGTTACGGTGAAAACATTCCAAGAAGCAGGATAATGGAGAACGACGCTTTATACTCGAATATACCGGTAAACACGAAGCACAGGTAACAGGAAAAACAGAGCACCTGCACAAATTAGCAACATAAACAGGCATCAAATCACTAACAATAACAGTAATAGCACGAGTAAAAGTAATCAGCGTCTAACAGCTGACCAACTCGCAAAGAGAACAAGAATTCAAATAGATTGATTCAGTCGATGAGCTCGGTATTTATACATTTTCCAACAGGATGCGACGTCACACAGAATCGTCTAGTACATTCTGTGTATATTTTCGCTCCTAATAGAGATAGGACGAAAATTCTAGCATTTTTTGCAAACCTACTTTTTTGTCGCCATAATCACCAAATTTGTCGTCAAGTCGCCAAAATGGTTGCCAAGTTTTTCTCCAAGGTCGGGGTTCATTGGCTGGCACTTTCCCCGACATTAATAAAACCGTAGAGCTATAAATAATCTTATTCATACCTCCATGAATAAAACCTCTGTAAATGTCTCTTTCCAACCATAAGACTAACATTACGCGGAAGCGACACTACTTGTTCGTAACAATATTAAAGATAGAAAGATAATTCATGTTAGATGAATTACCGCCTCATCACAACTAACAACTTTTGCTTGAAAGTTTTTCGATAGCTGTAATTGTTTCGAAGTTAGGACTAAAAAGTGATCATGATAAAGATTAAAAAGATATCGTGATTTTTCTAGTCTTGACTTGGACTGTTTTTTACCTGAGCTTGTGACACCTCGTTGCGAAGCTTACATCAGTTACATTCTCCCCCGCCACCTCTGCTTTTAACCTCATAGGTCTTAATCTTTTATCTCTAACCCTTATGAAATTAGAGGACAAAATGGTGGACGAAGGGGGAATTTTCTTTTTCTTATAGTTCCGAATAAAAGGAATCTCACTTCGGTCTCCGACTTTTTTTTTATTTCGTTGCAGAGAAGTACACAAATCGTTCATTACAGCCGGATAAACCACGTAAATAACAGAAATTTAAATTCGTACTTTTTGCTTTCAGTTGAGTCTACACTCGAGTCCAAAAGTTAAGCATAATTCGTAAAATTCGAAAACTTTAGAGTTAGTATGAATGTAAAGGTTCACAATATCAGTAATGGAGAATCCTGTTATGTACAAGTGTGGAAACTCGCATTTCATAGTGTAGATTCGGTCACGAGGACATTTAGGGGATCGACCAGAAAGTGATGAGGCTCACCCCTTTTCACATCAAGTTGATAAGGATTTGAATCTTTCTTGAATGGTGTTTTTTGCTGTGTACGATACTTACATGCATTTTCGTAAAAATAGCACGTATTTACGGAAAGATATAAAGGTTTTCTTAAAAAAATGCAAAATTTTTTTGAAACTTCAAATTATATTCAACCGTCATAATATGTTATGTACTCGATAGGTACGCGATAGTATGTCAGCGAAGCATTATCTTAAAATTCAAAATAAATACTTTGTATTTTGGAAAAATATGAGTATTTGGAGTAAATAATTTTCAACGGAGCTTGAAGCTAATTGATGAGGGTTTTTTCACGAATGGAAAATTTTTAGAATTTGAATCTTCAAATAGTTACACTGCATTAAGGTTATAAATAAGCAAAATACCCATGCATACTTATTAATTAATGTAATAACTAAGCATTATTAGAAATTTAAAAAATTAAGCTGTGAAATTCTTATTAAGATATTTGTTACGCACTGTTATTTTATTACGTAAGTTCTGTAAATGTTTTCCACCCTCTTTGTTGGGGCTCAAAAATATTCGTCGTGGGCCGTAAGTTTGACATGCTTGGTCTAGTGTATAATGCAATACTATGAAACAATTCTAGATGAACAATTCTAGAAATAAATGGAAATAAATCTTCTAGAAATCCCATTCTAGGCAAACAAAGGCACGATTATTTGTGATTCAATCCAGCGAGAAAAAAATCCTTTTCCTCGTCAATGAGGAGCTGATATGGATGCATTGGAAATGGAAATGGCTTTGCCGCAGGCATAAAGAAGGCATAAGATAGGATTGAGGAAACCAACAATACCCACTGGTGTGTGGTAATTAGGATTTCATTCTAGGTACATGGGCCAAAGGCAATAATGAGAAACAAGAACTACGAAACGGAATTGGGCAAGGATATAAATGCTTCAGGTCGGCTGTTGTGGGTAAAGTGTGCTTAAAGTCAGGGATAACAAAAGTGACTATTTTTTTTCTTTTTAAAATGGGTTTAATTTAGTTATAGGAATGTCCCGTTTTGAAGCAACACGATGGCTATTTTGGGACGGAACTCGTCATTCTGAACCACGGTCAGATGAATAGGACGACTCCTGAATTGGAACCCCCTCTCCAAACTTCCGCACCACACCAAAGGGAGGAGGTTTGACCCCCTACGTATGATTTAACGTGCAACAGGCCCAATATACGACGGATCTTCAGTGGAATCGGGTTTCGAACCTGGAACCAGCGGGCCCTGAAGCCGAGACCCTACCACTCTTATAACGAGACATCTACTAATCTTTAGGTAGTAGTATTATGGATAGCAGGCGACGTGTGAATTCAATATAACGAATTAACCGATTTGTTTAACTACATTTCTATATTACAGATGATAAAAAAATGTTACATAATTACAGTATTTATGAAGCGCTATTTACAGTTTTTATAAGTTCTAGTTGATCCCATCGTCGTTAACCCTTTCTTCTCGTCATGCTCTGTCTCTCGATTTCCTGTTCTCCTTCTGAATTGTTTCTGCGCAGCTATGCATAGCGATTACAGAGCTCTCTTCTGGCATTTCCACTGGTGACTTATTGGTATGCGCATTCGAGAAAACACATATTAAATCCTTAAATTTTTATTTATTAATGAAAAGAACAAGAATTAGCACGTGAAAATAAATAATTCATGTAGTCTTATGTTTTTCTGCAGTACAAATGTCAGCCTCATCTATTAAACTGGCACAGGCTCCACTTGTTGGAACTGGGGTGAGAAGCTGGTGTTGCTCCTGTAGAACAAATCTACTTAATTATATTTGGCGTTGATTTCAAGTAAGAATAAAATTCTTCGCAGGATTTCTTAAAATTTACTTTGATAATTAACATTGGCTTAAGAACTGCGACTTTGCAGTTGTTTTTCGCTTGTCCATAATTTATTCATAAGACAAAAGACTCTTTCTATGGGTGCATTAGTGACGAAAGGGCATAAAAAACACATATAATGATTTCTAAATTTTAATCTTCTTTAAATTAAATCTTTTTAACGCCACCTAATTTTGAATTAAAAACGCTTTTTAACTTACCTTAATATTTCTATTTAAATTCTAGCATTAGAATAATTGCCACTTTAACTTGAAGAAGTCCGGATTCAGCCTTCTGTAGCGTGCGGGATTTCCCCTTCTTCATAGCTATTATAAAAACTAGCCTTGATGTTGTGACTACTATATGGGAACAAAGAATCCCATCTCCTTTTAAACCTTGTGAATAAATTTAGTTGTATGTTTAATTTGCTTGTATTACTATGAATCAAATTCGCAAACCCAATTATTCACTGCAAGAACCTGGCTAAGTAACGCATGAATAGCGAGATGGCAAGCTTGGTGAGATGAAGCACGAATCACTTGCTTACTTTAAACACGCACTTTTTTTATCGCCCCCACTACCGGCTGAAAAGCAGAAATATTGAAGGGAAGAGTGATTCAATACGAGACCTGTTCTACCGCATACCTTTTATCCTGTCCCTTTATTGTACATTCGCACAATAAAGAGACTTCTCCGTACCAAAAAAGAAAATGGAATCATTCTTTATCTGAAGGTTTTCAAGAGGAAAGAAAATATAACACACAACTTGACAGCGCCTGAGAAAACAAACTATTTACTGAAGCATTCTGTTGAAGCACGCCATTGACTCAGATTAACCGTAGATGGAGAGATGCGTGCAGTGTCATAACGTATTCTGAATAACTAAACTCTGTTTTTTTTTTGTCATACAGTTTTCAATAGGTTTATGGTTTTAAAACTAGACTTGTAGAATTGTATCAAGGCTTGGAGAGGCAATGTCAGCAGATTGATTGTTTGTCGATCTGTTTATCTGGGTGTATGTGAGGGGTCTTGCACTACCTCATCATAAATCGGGGGGGGGGGTTGCATGTGGTCTGTGTTGTTCGTTAATCAAGAATTATTCAAAGTTCCACAAACCACATTTATTTGAGGACAAACACATAAAATGGACGTATGATGACATATAACATTGGTTGGACGATTCACATTTGGACGGTGACAAACTTTGAAATATTTAATAATGACGCAACAAGATTTGCACTCTTTCATGATGAGTTACATGTTCTGACGCAACAAGAGATGCGTTCGCACATCGCGAGTTTGGAGAAGGGGGTGCCAGCTCAGGTGTTGTCCTCGTCATCTGACAACGGGTCAAAATTACGAGGTTCGTCCCAAAATAGCCTTCGTGTTGCTTCAAAACGGGACGTTAATATAACTAAACTAAACTAAACTAAACATTGCGAGTCACGAGGCTTAAGTGCTAAAATTTCTGCTTCCGCAACAGCGCCACCTATAATAACTGATTAGTTCACAACATTATGTGAACGCAATAACTCAAAAAAAAATAAGGTAAATTGAGGAATTTTGGATGTAATCTTTACACTAAAACATTAACTATGTTTTTAATTTTGGATTAAATCTGCCAAAGGGTAGTCTGTTTCCTTGTCAGTGAGTATATGAACAAGATAACTCGAAACCATAACAGGTTCTATAAATGATATTCAGTTACAGTTTTGACACCGAAATTGTAGATATTTATCAAAATTTCGCCCCAACCGGTCAACAGGAAGATGTCGAAAATGAATACTCGATTCTCTTCACTATACTCCGGAGCGCACCACGAGTTCTAGGATGAGAAGCCGCCGGATTCTCACTTCCCCTAGTGGTATATCAATAGTGAGGGTAGAGTTACCTTCCACCAATGATAGTACGTACCTCTTTCGGGAGGTGTCGGGCCGTAGTCGATGATGACTATTAGGACTCCGGCCTCAGTACTCATTCAGAAACCCCGAGTGCCAACGCAAGGCTGGGGTAACTTTGTTAAGATACCCGAAGCTTAACACAAAACGCTCTGTAAAACGTTCTCAAACTAAAAACTGTGGAATCAGACCCAATTTATTGTTAACAACTTTTTAGATATAAAGTTAAGTCTGACGACGTCTCGACGTATCTTACGGTTGTACACAAACATACTTTCAACCAATGACAGAAGATTTTATTTCGACTTCATTTCTGCACCAGATGCCAGTTGCACAAGTGGATGTAAAAAATGTTGTCTTCTTCCACTGGTTTAATATCAAATATTCTATAAAACTTCTTTTAAAATGATTTTAAAAATATTTCGCTAACGTCACTAACGAACACAATGCAGTGTTCATTACTGACGTTACAAATAAACAACAACTTACAAAACCAAAATGAATAAAAAAAAATTACAATGAAAGAAATAGTTCTGCGTCCCAGACGACGTTATTACCAATTAAATGAAATAATTATTTGCACTTGTTTATTTCATATCTAAACACATCGAATACGTTTTGAGCATCAAAAACAAACAAGCATTGCACCAGTTTCTATAAATACTTAAAACAAACAGTAAAAATCAGCTCAAACAAAGGAAATAGCTGTATCACATAATAATCTCCCTTCCAAATTTAATTATAAACTGAGACAGTTTCGTATCCACTGCACTGACGAAGAATGAAAGGAATCTACGAGTTTTTATCACTATTCTGTAGATATTTTTAGAACGGGAATTAATTATTCATACATCTGAGCGAATGAATCACTTTCGAAGCTCAAAGGAAAATACGAAGCAGTGAATCTTAGCCCTTTGCGAGCGAATTGCTTTTCTGTTTCTTTGCGCTTGAAATAAATGCATTCAGTGAGGAACGGAAAAGTATTTATATCAGTCTCTCAGAAACCGGTTAAGCCCAGAAAAGAAAAATTGAGATTTCATTTTTTAATTAATATTTTTAATAGGTTAATTTTGAAAATTTTAGTTTATTAATTTCATTAGAAAAGTATATAAAGTTTTATTTAAAAATTATTATTAAAGTTTTATTATTACAGTTTTATTTTTAGTTTTAAGTATATAAAGTATATAAAGTTTATTTATTCTAAGGATGGTCTCTGCAAGAAAACAAGATATCTTCAGGATACGAAGTTTATAAAAATCAGAAAACATTGAAAAATTGACTTACCGCATCGGCTGCTGAACGACTTTTTACAGGGTGGGGAACCTTTGCACTGAAAGGCATCATTACATTTCGGCAGCTGGGCAAAAGGCCGGTTTAAATCTTAAGGGTTATTGTTCTGTAATTAGTGTTATATTACAGACAATTATATATTTGAACACAAAATGTAAGTAACTGGTAAGGACCTATGAGAAACTCAAGAAAGCCACATGCAGCCTTAAGGTCGCAGGTTTCTCACCCCTGTTATATTATGTACTAGCAGTACGCGCACGGTTTTGCCCGTGGCATAATGACTTCAACAAAATTAAAAAAGACCAAAGTTTTGAAAACGAAAAGTAGAAGTGTTTTAATCATAGGATTGAAGTAGAAATAATTTGTTCGTAATTAAAAATTAACTGTCGTTAAAAAGAATTTATTTTAAAGATGAGAAAATAATGATTTATTTTAAAGATAGAAAATTTCTAAGTCATTATATATATATATATATATATATATATATATATATATAAAAGAGACGCAAAACATAATAGAAAAACAATATTATAAAATAACAAACATTCATATCAAATTCGAAAGGATATGAAAAAATGAATTGAAAGTATATCCGAGTAAAGACAAAAATGCGAATAGTAACAGATGGAAATATATATATAAATATATCACATACACATGCTACCTCATTTTACGATTTATACTACATATATATTGATTTAGCCCTCGCTTTTTAGTGAAAGTACACGCAGGAACTTGAGGGAGATGAATAACGCGTTCTTTTAACTAAAGATATCAGCATATATGCGCGACTAACCAAACGTATAGACCAAATAAATCAAGTGTTTCTTGGATCAGTAAAATGAAGTAAGTAAGATTAGCTCACGTAATAAAATGATCGAGAGTATGACGTGACTTTCGCTTGGTACCACCAGCCAATCGGATAGTAGAAATGCATTCTGGGAACTCAGAGTAACCTTGGTCGAAAGCTTCGTCGATTCGGATATGCGAGAGAAAATGTTTTGAAGTGATCAATAAGAAAATTCATAGAAAATCGGAGAAAAAAGATATTTTAACCATTCTTATTTTAAAATAGGGATAAATATTCCGGTCTATACCTAAAAAAATTGAAAATAATGACGTTATTAAAAGGTTGGATGCAAGAAAATAAGAATTGAAAGTTAAAAATATAAATGAAAAGCGACTATTATTTAAAAATTTCTCAAAATACAGTAAATTATGTTGGAAATTCAAAACAAACTTCATTAGAAAGAAATTGTTGGTTCTATCCGATGGCGCATTGATTGTTTTTCAACGATAATTAGAAACAATACTACAGCTGTAAACGTGCCAAAAATGACCCAAAACAACACAAAACATTAAATGAAAAAATTTCTATATTAAATTTTAAAATTCAGGCTGCGAGGTGCATT
>BGPR01029296.1:0-19367 GCA_013235015.1 Araneus ventricosus | reverse complement strand
TTTAATTTCGTAAACAAAATATTATTTTTATGACCACTGATTTAACATTATAACAAGCTAAAGTACCATTATATTCGTTGGTGAAACATAACAGTTACCTCGGTTTTCTACTTTCCTTTCATAAACATTTTTTCTTTTTATGACCATTAATTTAACAATATAACAATCTGAAGTAGCATATTTCGTTGGTGTTACACGAAAAGTTACCGAATGTTTTGATTCGTGAACAAAAACTTCGATTCGGAACCTTTGCTCTATTGGTGTTTTAATATTCATATGGTATACAAATTTTATTCATCTGGCGTACATATTTTCTGTTAATTTTTTTAATAAAATCATTTAAATTATTGTATAATTTTAATCATATTATTCTCTCTATTTCTTGCCTTTGTAGACTTACTATTTGTCATAGTATTAGTCGAGTCTTGTTTCAACATCATTTTTTCTGAAATCCATGCTCCGAAATTCATGAAAGGGAACAAAAGAAATATAAAAAATTCAAACCCAAAAATTTCGTACTTCAACGATTAATCAACATTTTATTTCAACTATTTACACAGCATTACATTAGCTTAATTGGTTTACATTGCACTAATTTAAATAGGAGAAGTGTTAAAAATTGTATGTCTTGGCTTCTTTTTTATCCAAAATGTAAAATACTAAACAGTGGTTGCTAGCGCGTTGCAAGCGTTTAGGTATTTTAACTTTTAATTCTAAAATAATCAGTAATGCATATTGACGCCATTTACATTTCTGAATTTTTTAATTAGACTTGAATAGTTTTTTACTGAAATAATAAAATAGTTCACTTATTATATTTTTGATTTAAAGTAGGTAAGTTTTCTAAATAATTAATTCTTTGAAATTTAACTTTGAAATTAGTTTTTTTAATTACTTTTCATGCCTTCCTACTCACATTATTATTACCAAGTGTGGCTTGTTAACAATAAAACAGATCGTGTCTATAAAGTGAAACTAAATTAAAATGTGGTAAAATTATTTTCGAACCTAATTTGAAAGAAAAATTTTAAGAAATAACTGAAATAGAAGTAAGCTTAATTTAATACTAGTATTGTTAAAAGTTAATTTATGCTAAAATTCATCCTTTTTTTGTTTTGTTTCTAGAGGAAACATCAATAACTTTTATATGGATGTTCGAGTGATTATTGAAAAATGTTTTAACTGTTGGAATCATTCACTGCATGCGCATCTTGCATGCAACCTATCCTAATTCGAAGTGCATCTAAGCAAAAATTTTATTATTTTGTATGTTGGAAAGTTGAGTTGAGGCTTTGATGTAGTCATAGAATGAATAGATGAAAACAAAAATATTTTTCTTTAGGTGCAGTGTGATGTATATTTTTAAATGGGAATATAATTGCAATGATATTGTTTGTGTTCCTTCAAGCTTTCAGAGTCTTATTCTAGTGCCGGAAATGAATTATGGGTAAGAATCCAAAATTACGATAGCAAAAAATATTCACAAAGCCTTTTGTCATTTGTAGAAATTGATGAAACAAATAATTTTGATTAGAAACTTGAATTCAGATTAAACTTTGAGAAAAAGTTGTTATAAATTAATTTTTATTTACTACTCGCTGATATACCCGATATTGCTCGAGATTAATTCATTAATTTAAAAAAAATAACTATTTGATTAATCGTCAAGAAATCTTCACTGAAACGTTCATAATGCTTTAGTATTTGTGTACGAAATTTGAAGTATTTATAACATAAAAAGGCTAAAAAGGTTACACCTAACACGTTTGGACGAATTTTCTGTTTGTTTATTTTGGGTTAACAGAACTTCGCACCTAGGATCCACTTTCGTTCTCCGGTTACTCTCCAATTTAAATAATCGCCAAATCCATTGCATACTGTATCAAAATTTAACCGATAGTGATTGTCTAAAGCGTTTGGTTTAAAATTTAACCGCTAAACAAGTCTTAGAAGTCCCCAAAAAGAGCAATAACGAACAATCATGGCAGCCTTTCCAAAAAAAAAAAGAAAAGAGGCTTTTATTTTAATTAAACACTGAGAGCTACAGCAATAACATCAAATTTAATATTTTCAAATATAAAAAAATCAAATTTAATATTTTCAAATATAAAAAATCAAATTTAATATTTTTAAATATCCTTAAGCCACAACTTTAAAAAACTCTACTTTAAACATTAAATAAAAGTCTTCAAATGGAGTGTTGAAATTTCGATGATTTTCATTGACGAAGCATTATACCGGAAGTCGGTCGTTGCAGAGGACATTTTACATTACCCCAAATAAACAAAGCAGAAAACTCGACCATAAAACTAGGTGTTGATGACTACGTGGTGTAAACGTCATATCGTAGAAAGTAAAAATATATTTAATAATGGCACTCGACTGAATATCAACGCCCACTTAAATAAACACATTTTTGCAAATATGTATAATATCTTTAATGTAAAAAATACGTTTATATAATATACCGTTATACACAAAACCTTCTTATCTTCCGAAAATTTATTCTTAATTAAAATTAGAATATCAGTTGCACCTGACAAATTTTTCAATCTCAAAATGACTTGAAAAATCACAGACTGTACCAAAATAATTTTAGAAACGGGCAAAAGATAAAAGATATTTTTCCCCATAAGTTATTAATAATTTTTAAAGAATAATATAAAATTTAATTAAACAAAGTGTCAACTCTGAGGGTAATGAATAAAATGATTTAAAATATCCATAATATTTTTGTTCAATAGGAATGGCAACATGAATGATAAAATAGTCTTATCTAAGTGTGTTAATTAATAAAAGAAGAACTATGTAATTAAATGTCACATATCCTTCACTAACACCTTCCTTGTACTTCATTAAATTGTCAGCAAAATGTGAAGAAAATTTGTTCAGTACTTTGGAATTTTATAACATGCAGATTATTTATGATTTTCACTTTTATTTATGTAGATCTTTCTTTCCAACGATAACTTTTCCTTTTTTAAATTTTAGAGTCGCAAAATGATTTTTTCGCCCGAGAAAGCATTGCAAGAGGAAAATATTTTAAAGCCCCTATTTCAACAACAACGAAAGGCCGCCTGGTGAAAAGGTCTCAGCTTCGGGGATGGAGAACTCCAGATTCGAACCCCGATTCTACTGAAGATATGCCGTGTATGTGGGCTTGTTGCATGCGAAATCATTCGTAGTGGGTCAAAAGTCATTCCGCGGGTGTGGTGCCCGGCCGCGTATAGGCATACTGTAATCGAGTAGAGCACCATTGTAACTTTGGAGGCTCTGATTGGACAAGCGAAACTGACGTCACTCTTCTGCACATCGCATCAACAGTGAGACATTCGTATCTTGTTTATAGTTTTTAAAACTCTAAATACTAATTTTTTCTCCAAGAAATTGCCTGAACTTGTTTTCAAAAGGGGAATCTTTCTTCTTCTTTTTTTAATGTCGTTAGATTTGCTTTAAATTCTTTCTTTGTGAATATATTGTCATGTATTTTTTTGCCCCTTTTGAATATAGCCATGTTTTAAAAATGTGTAACAGATGGCAGCACTGTAGCTTGCACATTTATAGTAAAACCTAATGCATTTATAGTTAATTCCTCTAATATTTTTTTTCGCTTTATACTCGTTCTAAAACTGCTTTGAAAGTTCTTTCTAAATTTTACTTCAAAATTTAATTTTAATAACTTTTTACAAAACTCAATGTTGGTTAAAAAATACTAAATTTTGCTTGAATCATTGAAATACGATTTTCAACCTTTTACTGAAATAAGACAGGTTATTTTTAATAACCTTCCTTTTTCATAAGTCGTAATCGATTGTCATAATAAAAGATTGGTTCAATTTACTTTTTTAACTCCTGTTAGAAAATCTTGATGAGCACTCCTGTTAGAGATCTTGATAGTCATTCACTGTTTTGTATTTTTATTCGTCTTAACATGTAAACAATATTTAAAACACACGTTTTATTTTTAACTATTTGCAAATATTGCAGTTGGTAATATTTTTTATTTGTTGCTGTATTAATGAGATAGTGAAATCATACTAAGTATTTCGTTTGCATGAGTTTGTGAGAAAGTCAAGCGAATACATAATTAACCGTTATTGAAAATGAAATGAAATGAGATAAAATAAATCTATTTAAAGTTGTTTTACTTTGGAGTAAAAATCTTATAAAGGTCATGTTAGAAATTACACTGCTAAAATTGTGTGAACATAAATCTAATATTCATAAATTTCCATAGGCAAATTGAGATTTGCAATAATAACAGATTTGTCTTGCTGGTTTATGACAGAAAGATATCTTAATTAAATTTTAAAATATTGAGTTTTTGAAACAAAAATGTGAATAAAAAACTTTAATAATCATTTTAAAAAATTAAATTAATACAAAAAACAATTTTACACCGAGTATAGACAAAAGCAATGTAATATAAAATACATGAGAACTAGGACTCCAAGAAAAGGAAACACTGCCTCTCTGAAAATATAAATTTAAGTAAGCCAAATGCTAAATTGCACCGCTCCAGTCATTAATAATTGCCAATTCTAAAAAAATTAAAACTTGAATGCCAAATTCAGTGTATCAAACTAATAATTCAGCTATTTGATTCCCACTAAAATGACAAGAGCATTACTAATATAATAGCCCACATTAAATCAATTAGAAGAAAGATTCCCCTCTTGGAAACAAATTCAGGCAATATCTTGGAGAAAAAATTAATATTTAGAGTTTTAAGAACTATAAACAAGATAAGAATGTCTCACTGTTGATGCGATGTGCAGAAGAGTGACGTCAGATTCGCTTGTCCAATCAGAGCCCTCCAAAGTTATAATGGTGCTCTACTCCAGCACATTATGCCTATATGCGGCCCGGCCTACCCAAGACGGGTGTAAGGCCGGGAGAGGACCAGCGGGGAGTTAGTCGCCCCACCAGCATGTGGAGGACGGGATTTATTAAGTGATACAGGCATTGCCCGAATAGGGGCAGTACTTTTAAATACAAGAGAGCTGGGAGTATAAACATGGTTCGACCCACCTCGGTGGGGAGAGAATAGCTTGATTTGTATGTACTCAACCACCAAGTGTGGCGAATAATACTCAGAAAATAAAGAATGGCAAAATGAAGGATCTTTCTTTTCATTTAAAATATAAACACATTCCTAACGCAATAAATTTAAAAACTGCTTGGGCAAGCACGGGACAACAAAAATATATAAATATTGAAAAAGAAACAAACAAATAAACACAGAAAAAGCAGTATAAATCAGATATATAAAAAAGTCAATTTTTTTGAAACCCCACAATATAAAAACAAAACATACTCACAAATAACACTACATATCAAAGGACGCGGAAATTTGGAGAAGGGGATGCCAGCCTAGGTGTCATCCTCGTCACCTGATTGCAGTCCAATATTAAAAGGTATATCCCAAAATAGCTCTCATGGTGCTTCAGAACGGGACATTATGATAACTAAACTAAACTAAGTTCAGGAGCAGTGGAACAAAGAGAACGAACTGTTCCTTTAACAAGGCTACACTTTCCTAAAAGCAAATGAGAAGGAACATATTTAATATCGCCCATCGCAATCCGAGGGGAAAGGCATCGTGGAATAAAGAAGTTTATTAAAAGTTCCACCTTTCCAAAGTGTATCCCAAGAACAATTTTGATTGGTTACGTTAGACTGAAAGTGTCATAAAGAACTTCGTGACATCGGCGATGGTAGCTTTAAACATCAAGTGCAAAGTCTCTTTGTTCCTATGCGGGAATCGTCCCTTACACTAAGTTAATGTCTATCTACAGGGGTCGATCAAGGTTTTTTTAGGGGCCCATTTTTGTGAAAAAAATTTTTTTTTGCGAAAAATAAAAATATTTTTGTGAAAATTTTTTTTCATGTAAAACCTTCAATTTTAGCAGTCATATTTCTATATTTTACGTTTAATATCAAAAGTACTTCATTGAATTTCAGTCAAAAATTTTAAAAAGGGATCATTTTTATAAAATGAAATTTTGTAAAAGGGCCGTTTTTACGAATTTGAATTTTGTGAAGGGGCCGTTTTTGTGAATTTGAGTTTTATGAAGGGGCCGTTTTCATGAAGCGGAATCTTGCGAAGGGGCCGCGACACGGCCCCAATTTTTGCCTGGATCGACCCTTAATCTATATACTCAATATTAATGCATTTATTAGTTAAAACTGAAACGAAGAACCTAGATATTCTTCATAGCAGTCTATCGGTTGGGATCCTATCTGTATCACTACATCGAGTTTCTACTGTGCTAACCTCCGATGCAATTGCGGAACGTCCTAAGTATTCACTATATTGTAGAATGACGGACGGATTATGGAGATGTATAATATCAGACAATGTATATCTGATGATACACGATTGATCGCGCTCCAATAGCGACGGAGATTGGCGAACCATATTATCAGAATGATCAAATAAGCTGGAATTGAAATTATAGTCACATCGGACAATAGGGTAGATATCTGCGCTGAGAATCCCTGGTGGAAGCAATGGTGGCAGATAACATTTATTTTCAAATCTGAAATTTACACGTTTCTGGATATTCTGTTACGTCGAAATATTTTAATTCTTTTAAGTATGTATTCATACCACTTTTCTGTATTTAAAAGAAAGCAATCTTTGACAAAATTAATGTGAATAAACAAGGTGCTTTATATATACGATAAAACTTTCAAATTTCATTAAAAATGAGCAATTGCGATTTGCACTATGGTCCAAAGAATAATCATATTTTTTAAAACAAAAAACTTGTTATCCCAAAAGTCACCAAAAGAGGGCGCTGCAAAGAAATAAGAGGACAACGTAGCATACATTGATTTATTTAGGTAAAAATTGTTCAACATAATCTCCACTACATGATATGGTACAAATAAACCAAGTCACAACACTTGTGACATCTGAGTATGTCATACCTGACTAGATTCTACCAATTACCCGCAAAATGGCATTTTTGAGTTCCGACAATATGGAAAAGAAAAGCTGGAACCAGACGACTTTAAATAACCCCACAGTCACAAATCTACCGGAGACAAGTCTTGTAATCGTGAAAGGCCACTTGATCTTTCAACGTCTACTTATCTCTTGGTTTTTCACCAAAACTATCCAAAACTAATGTTTTCTCTGAAATTGCACCGTTGGGGTGAGCTCCACCATTCATGAAGGTTAGTGCAGCCAGCAGGGTTCATGCAAAAGAGCTTAACCTTCCAGTGGGCGCCCCTATACCAACATGAAAGATCACACGTCTTTCCTAGATACTCTATTGTAAAATATCAATTTTTAAGACGGTAGTTATTAAAATTAGGTTGTAATTGGGTAAGGATTAAGATGCACAATTATTTGAAACAATTTTTATTTCAAAAGGAATGGAAACATGTAAAAATAAAATACAAAAACTATAAAATTAACGATGAATAACCTGAATGAAGTGAAAATAAAATAAATGATTTTGCCAATACTTCAACGGAAATATTTACATTTATAATATAAAACTGTAAAAACAATATAGAACTAAAAAAAACAATTGAAATGTAGATATAAAAAGCAAGAAGTCAGTTTCACAGTCATTTCATTGCAACGGTCGTGCGCATCACTGAAATACGAATAGCAGATTTTCGCAGAGTCTTATTAACACTTCGAATTCCAAACGATGACTAACATTTCGTCGAAAGGAACTGGAAGAATAGCCAAGGTCATGCTTTCGCAGCACCCTCTGATAAAAAGATATAAAATGAAATTCTTCTCTAGTGTTACTCTCACATATGCGAGCCCTCTGGAAGATTAATCAATCAACAGTACGTGATCTGGTAATAGTAGCAAGTTACTGGTATCGAATGAAGAAGCCATGTTCATCCAGGTACTTCAATAAAAACCCACTTCGGCTTTTCTATCAAAAGCAAGTAGGGTCAGGCGGGGCAGTTGGGAACACTAAAAAGCATGTGCTTTGGTTAAAACACTCTAGAGGAAGAAGACGAACACTTTCCTACTTTTGCGGTGAATATAGAGACAGCGGGGAAAATGGGAACAAGTACTAATTGGGAACGGTGACTAACTCGTGACGTAGCACTGGTGAGACCATAACGAACTGAAAAGCATGTGCTTTGGTTAAAGCACTCTAGAAGAAGAAGACGAACACTTTCCTACTTTTGCGGTGAATATAGAGACAGCGAGAAAAATGGGAACAAGTAGCAATTGGGAACGGTGACTACATAGCTCACTGGTGAGACCCTAACGATATGAAAAGCATGTTCTTTGGCTAAGGCGCTCTAGCCCTTTAAGACCGAACCCGTACGATCGTGCGGGTTAGGCTTTAGCTTATATTTCTGTTTCTGGTTAGTTATATGCAATAAATGCCGGAAGAAATAATTTTTCTTGTTTCTAGAATTTCTATAGATCTATTTTTCTCATTGGATGGCAGACATCGTACATTTTTGAGTTGTAGTCGGCATTTAAACAATTCGTTAAAAAATACGTCCGGTCTTAAAGGGCTAGAAGAAGAAGACGAACACTTTCTTACTTTTGCGGTGAATATAGAGACAGCGGGGAAAATGGGAACAAGTAGTAATTGGGAACAGTGACTACATAGCTCACTGGTGAGACTCTAACGAAATGAAAAGCATGTGCTTTGGTTAAGACACTCTAGAGGAAAACACTTTTACTTCTTTTTTCAATGTTATTTGGTAACGTTTATTACCTTTAATTTGAAACTGTGTCGAGAAAAGTGAAATCAAAATTTCTCAAGTTTCATTTTTCGTTCTCTACTCCGGTTATATGCAAGCTAAGTTGCTGATTAATATATTTCTTAGATTTGTAGGATATAAAGATTAAACGGAAACTTCAATTTTCGTCTTTGGATTTCATCTTGAGGAACAGGTCAGTGTTCTTAATTACCCCTGAAAAGTTTTACTGCGGGGTAATTTGGAACATGCTTCTAAAGTAACAAAAACCTGTATTTTCTAAGGCTGTAGGAAGCATGCTTACAACCAAATTCATCAATTTTTAAATGTCCAAGGAAAACTTAATTTGCAACATCTGATTAGATCTGCTATCTTTAAATAACTTCAGAAACCATAAAGATTATTAATAAAAACGTTTACCACATAATATAGTTTTAACAATTAAACTAATTATTATTATTATTTTGAGATAGTATTGTGCCGATACTTAACGATTGATAGAAGGTTCTTGAAAGTTTTCACCAAATTTTTCAATGAAACTAAAGCATAGATGATTCAAAGTCTTATTTCAAACCCTAATGAAATGCCTTAATCTATTAATTAATTATTAATTAACGGATTTAATTAACAAATAAAATAAGCTAAATAAATTTCTTTCCTTTAATACAAAATATTCAATACCAAAAATATTTTAATGCTTCATTATTAGAAAAAAAAATGTGCTTTAAATTTTTAAATAAACCCTGTAAATAATCCTCAATTTAATGAAAATTAAAATCAATTTATTATATAATCTTGCGAAATAACTTAAGATGTTGTGTTTTCTATATATAACAGGAAAAATCTCTCTTAGTTAATACCAATGTATCTAAAGTAATAACGCTATTCCTTTCTTTGTAAAATAACGGAAGTTCAGTTGCAACCGAACGAATTTTATAATTTAACGAATCATTTGGATGTTTGCTCTGCGCTTAAAATAGAAACCACAACTCCTCTGATACGTTACTGAGCTGTCCAAATCTACTGAATCAACAACGGCTTTGAAAAACTCAGTCAACAATGAAACCATGTAATAGGAAATGAGTCTGAGCTTTCATTTCCAACAAATGAGCCGGGAAAGTTTAAATTGAAATAGTCTGTGAAGTTTTTTAAAGGTAGCAAATGTTTTTTTTACCAGTAGCTTGTGGGTGTTCTAAGTAATTAACTCACTCATCTGTTGGGACTGTAGTTTGATCCAGTTTTGATTTTACTGTGAGAGATGCTTTATTTTGGAACTGTGACGATTCAGTTTAAAGAAATTTGAAATGAGATTTTAATCAGACCAAAGTTGTGACATAGAGAAATACGATGAGGAATGATGAAATGTATTAATCATCATTGTAAATGGAGGCTATCTAGTTAGCTGTATTTTATTGTGTTTGAGAATAATTCATCGGATTTATCACATTTTCTTCTGTAGAAGTGATGATCACAGTAGCCTGGCGATAGGGTTTCGGGGTAGGATTGGAGAATTGCTTGTTAGAGATCAAAATCCACCCAAACTCCAACTTATATGCGGGTCATTAAATCTGCTGCAATGCATTAAATTACTCGTGCCTAGCTTTTGTGTGGCGTAGAAGTTTGGAGACTCGAGTACCATTTCATGTTAATTCTGTGCCAGCCGAATTATTTAAATTTGATATACAGGAAGGTGACAGAATAATGTAAACACTTTAGGATTTGCACATTTTTTCGAATATCTCCGGAAAGGTTGAATTATTTTATTTTGAACTTCGCCCCTGTAAATAGGATGCTTGAACATGCACAGTGAAGATTCGATCACGAGGGAATTTAGGGGACTGATCAGAAATTGATGAAGAAGAAGTGATTTAGGTTCACCCCGTTTAACAGAAAGCTGATAATGATTTGCAACTTTCATCAATGGTTTTGTTCGATGTGCACAATATTTACGTGTATTTTCGAAAATTGGCATGAAATTTCTAGAAGCTATAAAAGTTTTCTTAAAAAGAATCCAAATTTTCCTGCATGTTTTTTTCTTATAATATGCAGAGCTTGTAACCAAGATTCAAGTTTAAAAAATATCAATTTGGGCAAGAACCCTCACCATTGAGCTTCTTTTAGAGTGCAACCGAAATTCTCTTCGCTTCAATGCCGATGTCTTTCTGAATCTCAACGGTATTTAACTGGATTTTTCATATAAGTTGCCCTATAGTATTTAACTGGATTTTTCATATAAGTTGCCCTATATATCTGACTTTGAAGATATGAAAGAAAAATTATGCTATATTTCGCACATGCGCAGTAAAGAATTATTTATTACAAATATACATATTTACTCTAATATTCAAAGTATTTACTTCAAATTTTAATGCAATGTCTCACTAACTTGTCGAGTATTCTGTAAATTTAGTATAATTTGGTTGGCTTCGTGGTTATTTGTTGAAAACTGAGACGTCAAAAATATTTAAGCAATACTATTAGCACATCTAAGAAAACTGAACTTGAATCTCAAGAGAAAATGAAAATTTCTGAATAATGAATGTGTTCTGGATAAAGCAAAGCGAAAATGCAACATAGCAATTAGCAGTGAAAACGTCCTATTTCTGGTAAAGCAGAAAACGTATAGAACCAATTTAACTTTGCTTTAAAAGCGTACAAGAATTATCCTTAAACCTCATAAATTTGAGTCCTTTTCTTTTGGAAGAGACATTTGCATATGTCTTCCTTTTCTTTGGTATATTTAAATTTCCCAATGGTTCGCGCTCTGTTTTCCATTTCCTAAAGAGCAACAGATTCACTGGCATGAAGAATGCCTCTTTTTGAATGTATATTTAGTATATTGTAATGTTTCAAAGGGGTTTGAAAATCAGTTCTTGTAAGAGAAAAGCTTTAAATGCTAATTTTAGAAGGAGGAGAGGGACATAAAATACATTGTCGAGAAAAGTTTAGAAAGTCTATTCTCTAGATGTATAACAGTTGAATGATGTTTGAGCCCTTTCATTACAAAGTTGCCGATTTAGTGTCATTCACATATAGCTGTAACTTACAGCTTAAACTTACAGCATAAACTTACAGCAGTTAAAATGAATTCTGGTATTTGTTGAGAATAATGAAAATATTCAGTATTCTCTTTATTTATAACTTGCGCTATCAGTTTCAATCGTATCAGTGACGTCTCATTAGCTTAGAAACGAGTAACGCTTCAAAAAGTTAAAATGAGTTCTGAAATTTGTTTCAAACAATAAAATACCTCAGGCGTTCTCAACTTTTTAGTATTTTGAACTTCCCGTATCAGTTTAAATAGTGTCAGTGGCGTCTTATTCGTCCCAAAACAAGTAGTGCTTCAAAAAATATCTATCATCGTCTGAAATATAAACCATAATGAAATGACTATCCCTTTCTATCGAAAATAATTTACTTGACAAATATTAATTTTTTTGTATTTTAAATAGTTTAAATAACCAATATTTCATATTTTTCATTTTTGTTACCTTGAAAAATTACCCTTTGAAGAGTACTGGCTTTACTGTTCTGCACATACAAGTGTCTCAGTCTCTTCACATATTCCATCATTCCCTAAGCAAAAATGTTTGCTATTGTGTTCTCTACCACCTCTTAAAGTTTGTACCATCTATATATTTAAAATAATTTGGTAAAACATTCTTCACCGAATCCGCCAGCCTCTACCACCCGACCGAGTTTGACAATTTTTGCTTCATTTGAAAGGTTATGACGTCTAGATATGCCATCAAGTGTCGCCTGCCCTCCCATTTTTGTAAATCGAAAAAACTCTTTCCCACTGCATATTCTCTATGGGGAAAAACCTCTGGACAGTTCACTAGCAGCAACCACTCTACGGATTTCGACATTTGTTTTTATTTGAAAGGTTATGACGTCTAGATTTGTCATCATGGGTCGCCTGACCCCACCCCTATTTCGAACGAAATAGAAAAAAATACTTCTCCACCATACATTCTATATATGTTTTTTCGATTTCGTTCGAAAATGGGGGTTGGTGGGGGCAGACGACCTTTGATGACATATCTAGACGTCATAAGCTTTCAAACGAATTATCTGAAGACTTTCATGCCGAAATTCGTGAAAAAGTTATACGAAACATTGCAACTAGATGAGGTTTATTGAGAGATTTTACAATTTTAAAGGAATCTATTGTCTACAAAGAATAAGAAATCTATTATGGTTTTATGGTCTGTTCCACTGATCTTTATGCAGAATTTAAAACTGAAAAAAGTAGTGGTTGAGAGCCTCGATGCAGCGAGGTGGCAGGGGCAGTGCTGAGCAGAGTGGGTGCTGGCCGCGAACCCGCCTGGAGGGCGGCGAGAGCGTCTAGTGAATTTTAAAACACTCTGCCTTAATGCTGCAAGAAACAGACTCCGATAGCGATGGAAGCAAGCAAAATGCCTCAGGTGAGGGATAATGTCAAACTGTGAATCAGCATGGGAAAAAGGCATTATGTCTATGTTGGGCAATGAATTGCCTTGTAAAATTTCATTCAAGGAAGGTTATTTTACAAACGGTTAGGTGAAAGATAAAATCCACGATCCATTTATACTTAAACTCGGTTCTTTCACCCGGAGGACGGAGGAACATTGAATAATTTCCATCCGTCTTCTTCTCCTTCCTTTGCCTCGTAGAAGTCTGTCGGAGCTATCAATTTGTAAGACGCCAAGGTAGAATATCGATGGAAATAAAGATGCAACAGGTGGAGGATTACATCAAACTGTAGATTAAGCAAAAAGATCAATTTTCAGGGTGGGAAGAAAGGATTAGGATATGTTGCATAACAAATTATTATAAAAATCCATCTAAGAAAGATTATTTTAACTACGATTAAAATTAAATGTGGGTGTGTTTTGAAAAAGCACCGTGATACAACTTAGGCGATAAAGATTTTCGAGGCGACATCTCCTCAAAAATATTTTTCCATCTTTCGATTCGATTAATATTAAATAGTTCAAAGCGTTTACATCAATGTGTAAATGCCAATAGATAACAGTTCTTTTAACGACGATTAAAATTAAATGTGGGTGTGTTTTTGAAAAACACCGTGAGACAACGTAGGCGATAAAGATTTTCGAGGAGACATTTTCTCAAAAATATTTTTCATCTTGCTATTCGATTAAGATTAACATAGTTCAAAGCGTTTACACAAATGCGTAAATGCCAAAAGATAACAATATTTGAATACATAAATATTGGTTGTGTCTAGTAATGGAAATTTTCGCATTTATTTATAACATAAAATATCTGTAAGAAACATTTCATGTCTTTCTTTTAGTAAACGCGTAAAGAAATACTTTCAATTACGGGTAAATTCATTATTGTTAATTTATTATATTTTAAGTTCAGAGTCATATTTTAGCATAAAAATATTTCAAAAATAATTTTTAGGAATAACAGAGTGAACCGAAAACACAATTTCATTCTAAAATTAAAATTTTCTATTGTAATTTTTAAGCATTGCAATTTGTTTTAACTATTTGAGAATTACAGATGCTTAATAGCAAAATTACTTTTTTTATAAGTTATATTTTGACCATCTTTAAGGCTTCATTACAAAAATGTAAAATTCTTATTCTAATTTCATAAGAGCATACATATTGAACAATTTAATGATATAGAAAATATTGAAACAGTGATACTGAAAAATTAACTATATTATTTTTGCTTGCTGGAAAGGTAAAAGAAACCATTTTCAATAATATAAATAAAAAAAAGTAATAAATGTATAAAAGAGACAACAGTGTCTAAGGGACCAAGCAATTTCCCACAATTCAATTGCTTCACTAATAATATGTATGAATGTCTGAAAATGAGAATGAAAAGAAGCTCATAAATTACAAATCAGAAAAGAAGAATCGCGAGTAATTCTCTGTGTGCCTCTTTGTGAATGTTCCATTGCAAATTATTATCCAGATTAAATTTTCCCTCACCACATTATTATCCGACTACGGAGCAACGAATAAACGAACTTCGTTAGCACCGAGACAGACACTAGGGGGGGGGGGAGTGAACAAAGGGAGTAGGGAAAAAAAATCCATATGTCTGTTGAGTGTGAAAGACTTTTGACAAATGAGGTATGCTCCAGAGGTACTGGATTTAGGAATCACTATGAGCTTCTGTTTTGATATTGGATGTAATTGATTAAATTACTGAAGAAATGCTATAATATCCATTTTAATGATTATGACATCGGTATAAGAATGGATATGGTAAAATATAATGGATTTCAGATCATTATAGGATCTTTTTGATAAATTGTATTTGTGAAAGGAAACTGATTGAATCTTGGAGAACAATTGACACTCAAGGAAAAGCGAACTTTCTCTTCTTTGAGGATTCATTTCTATCGGATTGTATTCATAAATGATATTCATATATTCTTTTATGTAGTTGATATCAAAGGAATAAAAGATCATGAGGATATACAGAGATTTATGAATGAAGAACTCAAATGCTACGTGTAGAGTGAATTGCCTCCGTAAATCATGAGGATACTGTGAATTACTCTGTTAAAATCTTACTGGATTGAACTTAGATGAGCGAATTTTGTCTCTTAAAACAAAACTAAGAGAAATGGTGTTAATAACCAGAATAATAATGATGAAACTTTGATTAATCACCTGATAAGTCTCGCTTAATCGTAATTCCTCAAGCCTTGCTAAACGAATTCTATAATGCGGTTTTTAAGAAATTATGATGAAAAAGTGTCTAGCCTTTTTTATGATAGTTTCATACAAAGTGTTTTAATTATTTAAGTGACTATAATTTGTAAATATGAGGGACCGATCAAAACAACGAAGGAAAATCTCATTGATGAGTTGTAAAGATGTGTTTTGTCTGAGTGAATAGAGTAAGATGTTTATAAACGACAAAAACTATATCGATTAGCGAAATATTTTAGATTCAAGTTTTAGAAAACAATAATCTACGTTATAACACATAATTAACATAGCAGGACTTTCTTTTCTAAAGATGTTTATACTACAAGTCCTTCGACTTAGGTTGATTTTACGAGATCTGCTCCGAAACTAGCCTTATGTAACTCCAAAACGGGATGTGAGTCTAGTAAATCAAATTAACACTTTTGAGTACGGTTTCAATAGAGCGTGCAATGCAACAAGAACTTTCATCCAAGGCATTTACATGCTTGCAGAACGAAACCTGACCGCGAAGCATAGCGATACCGGATGAGGGAGAAGATTAAAGGGTCTGACTCAATGAACTCCTAGAAAAACAGAGGACCCAGAAAATTGATATGTAGTTTCAAACCATTATGTTTCTTTTAAGGGTACTTTTCCGTTAGCCGGGCACAAGCCAAAAATCGCCAAATAATGTAGAATTCCGCCAAATGCTGGCGACATTTGCGCCCGGCGACTTGGCTCGCGTTTGGTTCACAATTGGCGACATTTTAGCCTGGCGCAAGCGAAAAATCGCCAAATAATGTAGAATTCCGGCAAATTTTGGCGACATTTGCGCCCGGCTAACGGAAAAGTATCGGATGGGGTATCATAGCGATACCGGATGAGGAAGAAGATTAAAGGGTCTGACTCAGCGAACTCCTAGAAAATCAGAAGACCCAGAAAATTGATATGTAGATTCATACCATTCTGTTTCTTTTAAGTTACGTAACAAAACGATCGAGTATGGATTTTTTGAAGCTCATACTTGGTAATTGGGAATATTTGCTGAGCCGTTCAAATGAAAAATTTTCTCGTTAATCAGAGCAGGACATCTTAAACCTTTCCCGCTCTGGGAAGCTTTTCTATTATGAAAATAATCTACGGTTCTGTGTATGACCGAAACACTTTTTCGCTTCTCCGAGTGTGCATTTAAAGAAAAAAAAATAGTGAAAATGAAGAATTTAATAAGTATATTCAGAAAAAATGTAACTAAATATGTGCAGCTGATAAAGTTTGAAAAACATCAATGAAATCGAAATAATTTCCTGTAATGAATTTGCATAGCAATATTGCAAAATCTGACAGAAGTATATTCTGATAGTACTCTTTGACCCAAAAATATACCTACGTGACCCTACTGCCTGGCATTGCAACGCTTAGTTTAACTAGAGGGAGTTTTAAGGACAATTCAGAATAGATCACACAGTGGCCAAGACTTTCTTGTGACAAATTTAATCTTGAGCCGTAATCATAATTTAGTCTTGAGTCGCAATCATAATTTAGTCTTGAGTCGCAATCATACGAAATGATAAATGAATATGTACAAAAAATGCCTTTAGATAGTCCAGAGAACCTAATGGATATTAGCAGATGTCTTATCAAAAGCTTCTGTGACACGACCAACACTAATGCTACTTTTAAAGCTAGAAGTTTTGTTCTCTTCCGCTTGAGCATCAACCTCCTCTGATTATGTTGCAGAAACGGGTTTTCTCTTACAGGATGAACAGCAAACTGTCCACTACTTTTGGAGATTTTTAGAAGTGATTGAACCTGTTCGAAATCTCTTCAATCTTCGAACAATGGTTATGTTTAGAATTAGCACTAAAAACAATTTTTGCGTGAACCTTTGCAAAATTTTTAGAGAAAAAGTTGATAATTAACGAAGTTGCAACATCTTTCATGTTCTCTTTGAGTAATTTTACAGAGTTATGTTTATTGTGACAGTATATAAAAAAAAATCGACGGGGGAGGCTGTATCTGCGAAACGGCTGTTGGGACTGAGGGGCGTAGACTTACATACTTTACTCAACTGTGACTTTCTGTGACTAAAGTAACTCTATGTGACTATTAATTCTATAGTGAATATTAGTCTAGTGTGACTAATATTCACTCTATACATGTAAAATTCTTCATAATTTTCCCCAACTTTGCAACTCGACTGTGACTAAACCGTAATTACAAATTCTAAAATTATTTTTGCAATCTTCAATATCTACCTTTTTCTGTTAAATAAAACTCAAGTCAACTCTCTATGTTATTTGGTTGCAAAACTATGAGAGTTTAACTTTAGCACGAAGTTCGACGTAATTCAACAATTCTTGAGTAACTAGAAAATCAACCGTCATTCGAGAAATTTCCCCCCAAATTTGACGTGTTTAAATATATATATATGCAAGAGAAATGTTTAGCATTGTTTGAAAACAAATAAAGAAACATGTTTTATGACAGGAAATATATATATTTTTTATTTACGTATCTCTTTATTCAAAAAATAGTTTACTTTAGATACCTTATAGATTTAATATACCTTATACCCGATATCAATATAATAATTTATATAACCTTACCTCATAAGGTATTAAAGTTATATAAGGAAATTAATTTGAAATATATGATTAATATAATTTAAAATTTATCGGGAACTATTGATAATAACGAGATAAATTTTATATCAATCGACAGAAAATTTATTTCACTATTTTAGAGCTATTCAATTTGAAAATAGAACGACAAATACTTTTTAAATTTAAAATTACTGAAATTTAGGTGCTATAACAATGAAATAATGTTATTTAACGTCTCGCAGTGCTATGGCGCGCATTTTATTGTTGGTGACGTCAGAGCGTTACCGGATCAGTGAGAGACAGATCTGGGCTATTATATTAGTAATATTTCGCACGATCGATGAATGAATTGCCTTAGTCTGCGTGCGCGCGCATCGGTCGCTGTGACGTCACCAAACATTTTTTTTTACCAACAAGGCAGCTCAACTGTGACTAAACCGTAATTCCAAATTCTAAAATTCTTTTTGCAATCTTCAATGTCCACCTTTCTCTATTAAATGAAATTAAAACTCTATGCTATTTGGTTGCGGAGCTGTAAGCGTTTAACTTTAGCGCGGAAAGCGTCATAATTTTTTTTCCTTCCCGACACACCATTACATCACTATGGAGAGACGTACATCTACGTCAAAAAAAAACCACATTTTTTTTCGTTTTAATGTTTTTCTATATATTTTTAAGGTATTATCCAAAGTTTTGTAACTTTATGATGAATAGTTAAGGTTGTGTAGATAGTTTTATTATAGGGATACTTCAATTATGATCATCCTACATTTGAAGAACAAACTAATAACTACAACTATATACATTTTATAATGATTGAAAGTTCTTTTAGAGCCATGTATGACCGATGAGGGCATAAACAGAAAAATAAATATGATTAAAAATAACAAACTTTCTACATATTACATGCGAATAATTTTGATCTGAAATGCCTTATTCCACCGTTGCATAAATATGATCTCTTTGCATGTCACTAACAACTTGGTATTTACAAACAGTTGTGAACGTATTCAAGTTTTTTTTTACTTTTTTTCAAAAAAAAAAAAAAAAAACTGTCAATGTTAACGAATGCATTTCGTGCTTAAGTCCAATTTATGACTTTTGAGCCTCACCGAAGCGTGAAAATAGGTACTAAATATTCATAAGTGTGTTTGTTTTTTTCGTCGAGATTCCCTCATAACATTTAAATAAACAATGCATGAGAAAATAACGCATATTTTTCGAAAGAAAGAGTAGGAAAACTCCACCTCTGTTCGATAGGCTTTCATCGCATTTAAATGAACGTATCCTTAAGGGAAGGGCTCATATATCTGTATTATAAACTCCTGTGCAAATCGATTTTTGAATAACGCTTACGAATTAACGTTTAAAATCCTTTACAGTAAATGTCAAATGCCTACAG
>BGPR01029295.1:9075-19367 GCA_013235015.1 Araneus ventricosus | reverse complement strand
GCCCCCCCCCCTATTTTTATCACTGACTGGTGATTTTATGGCCATGATTTTGATTTGGAGGGGGGAAAATATTATTTTAACCATTAAATGTCTTCTGAGAGGCTACAGAGGTGAAAAGTTCTAAAATATGAACATTTGTAGCAAGGGGAGAGATTTGGGAGGGATTTGTCCCCTTAAATTTAAAAAAATCAATAAAAATGACCGGTTTTTCTGTTTTGTTTTCGCAATTTTTTCACTTATTTTCTACATATTCCAGCTTCCAGCCCCAACTTTTCCTCACCCAAACACCCCAAATAATAAAAATATATAGCAACAATTTTGGCTAAAAGCGGGAGAGGTCCCGAAGCCCTGACAAGAAAGTTTGGAAGATTCACTGTACAATGTTGCTGCTCTTTATTTTTATCACTATTCTGTAATTTTATGACCATGAATTTGATTTGGAGGGGGGAAAGGATAATTTTAACACTTAAAGTTAAAAATAAAAATATAATAATAAATAATAATAATATAATATAAATGTAATAAATGTAATTTATATATATAATATAGTACCTTCATCTGTTTCAGTTTGTGAAAGCAATGGATAAGACAGGTGATGGATTTAACTTTTTGAAAACTAAATTTCCTCGTCTTAGTGAGGCTGAAATCAAGGAAGGGACTTTCGTGGGACCCCAGATTATACAACTTTTTAAAGATTCAACGCTTATGAAACACCTGAATCGCAAAGAAAAACGAGCATGGCTTGAGTTCAAACATGCGAGCATGCTGGCAGAATACTGGTGGTCATTAGTACGAAAAACTTCTACTTCACGGTACAAGAGGAAAGCAAGCACCAGATGAAGGTACTATATTAAAAATTACATTTATTACATTTATATTATATTATTATTATTTATTATTATATATTATATTTTTATTTTTAAATTTAAGTGTTAAAATAATCCTTTCCCCCCTCCAAATCAAATTCATGGTCATAAAATTTCAGAATAGTGATAAAAATAAAGAGCGGCAACGTTGTACAATGAATCTTCCAAACTTTTTTGTCAGGGCTTCGGAACCTCTCCCCCTCACCCGCTTTTATCCAAAATTGTTGCTATATATTTTTATTATATGGGTTGTTTGGGTGAGGAAAGGAGGGCTGGAAGCTGGAATATGTAAAAAATAAAGTGAAAAAATTGCGAAAACAAACCAGAAAAACCAGTCATTTTTATTGATTTTTTTTTAAATTTAAGAGAACAAATCCCCACCCAAATCTCCCCCCTTGCTACAATTGTTCATATTTTAGAACCTTTCACCCCTGTAGCCCCTAAGAAGACATTTAATGGTTAAAATAATGATTCCCCCCTCCAAATCAAATTCACGGGCATAAAATTACCAAACAGTGTTACAAATGGGGGGGGGCATCCCGAGAAAACGGTGGGTGAGGGGGCAAAACGGATGTCCTATTTCGATTAAGAGGTCATTTTACATAAGAATTTTTAAAAAAATTTCGAAATTTTAATTTTTTTTGCAGCGCAGTGTTATTTGTGATACTAAGAAAATACTTGATATATAATATTACAGTAATGTCAGAATGCATTATCAAGATCTACCTTTGGCATGATCTTTATCATGTATTAAAGATGATGTAACGTCATAAAAGAAAAGAATGATTTATTCAGAAAAATGTTATGAAACTTAAAAAGTAAAATTTAAACATTAAATATTTACAAAACCTTATTAAATATTAAAAGTCTCAAAGTTATCAATTTATTTTAAGAGATAGTAAAACATTCTTGCATTATAAAAATCTTTGATGCAAACGTAGATATTCAAACTCTAACCGTATGGTGAAAAATCAGAGCTTCTGAAATACAAAATGGAGGAATTTGAAATATTATTGTACCATTCGAATGCATTGATCAAAATGTAGAAATTTCGGAACAAACACGAATTCATCTGATATTAATATGCATCAATATTGAAATCGCAAGTCATTAAAAAGTATTATATAATCATGCAATGTTAAATGTTATGGAACACTTTTACATTTTCGATTCTTTTAAATAAATTAAAAATTAGGATAATTTTTGAAGGCAACTCCAAATTAATGATACATCCACAGCGCAAATTTAAAAGAAACATATGTATAATTTTAATAGTTGTTTGAATAATGAATTTGTAAAAATGAGAAATAATTTTCTTGCATGTAATATTACATGGAGAAATTTTCTAAACATAATTAATGTATGAAAAGAATTAAATTCCTGATATCTAATTATTCATGTAAATCGTCCGCTTAACCATATTTCAATATTTTTTTAATAATTAATGAAAAAACATTTTTTTATGTGTTATGGAGTGGATGAAATATTTTTTTATCATACAAAAACATGTTTTATTTGTTATGAAAAGAGTTTTAAACCATCGTTAATGTAAACGAATATTCTACACGGCAGATTTCTTTAAAATCTGTTAGAAAAAAATTTTCTTAAAAGCTAATATTTTGATTACTTTGCAATATTACAAAAAAATCTAAGTTCTTTAAAATTTTTAAACGGCAAAAAATTGTTATTAGTGAAAACTATATTATTGCATAAAAAATAATTACTCTTTCGTCTGTTGACGACTTTTATTTATATTTTTAGATGAGACTCAGGGAAATAAAAATGAAAAAGTGTTGTCGCCGATTATTATAACCTGAAAAAATCTTTAATCCAACACGTGAATAATTTTAATTTTGAATACTTTATAATTACTTCTTTTGCCTACATAATTTAGTTTTCATGTCAAAAGTAAATTTGTTTTTAGCTATATTTTCAGCCAAAACATGTTTTGAAATTTGATTGAGGAGAAAATCGATTTCAGAAAACTTTACTTCCACATTTTCATTTAAAAAATGTATTTAACAAAAGAGAATGATTTATATGCTTGATGATTTCTACTAAAAATATCGTTATTTATTTTTCTGATGAAAATTTTGGGAAAGATTAAATTATATAATAATAATTAATGAAGGTCATTTCTAGAAAACCATCAAAACTGTTTAAAGTAGATCGTGATGCAATAAAAATGGTTTGTATGTTAAGGATAGAAAAAAATATCCAATAAAGACACAATAATAATAATAGAAGCAATTTATCTAGTGCGCTCAAGTACAGCAGCAACCAGGAAAAATTATGAAGTACAAAGGTATGAAAATAAATTAAGGGGTGTTTTAACTGTAATAGAGGTAAAAATATAATAATATTAACAAAAAACGAATGAAAAGAACTAGGAGGAAGAAGAATTCGATGGATGATGTCATAAGAGGCCTCTATCCATGCAGATTGAAAATTAGAATAGGTTTTCTGTCTAGGAAAAACGACTTTAGATCGAAATTAAATTTTCCTCTGAGGACTGAACCTATTCCTGAAAAAATTGGAAACAAAGTAAGAAAGAATACATTTATCCACAAAGAAGAAATTCAAAACAGTCTTTTAAACGTAGTCTGAAAAAGGGCTTAAATATCTTACCTATCTTTGTTGTGGAATGAAAACGACGCTAAAACGAACTCAAAAGTAAACTTTGTTTATAGGTGTGCGCACCTATCTCCATCTATTGAGGGATACACTGATGTGAACAGGACTGCATTATAGTTGGACTGAAGGTTCACAGAAATGTTATAGTTGGACCGAAAGTGCACAGACTAATGTTATAGTTGGACTTGCGTTAGAACAGGTTTCTGTTAAGAAGAGCATGAATGGCAACAGGTGGAACACACGTGCTTCTCGGGGTTCGTTCGGTTAGATGTGATGGAGAGGTGAAGAATGGGTTTGGAGTGATGTCGCCTTCCTTTTTTTTTATTCCTGCTTTTACGAGTTGCTACTTAGTGTACGATCCATGTTTTCGTAAGATCGATTGAAGCGATTTGCCATGTGCTTTTAAGGACATATTGTCCCAAAGAATTCATCATCACAGCTGTTTATACTAAAGTGTTGCATTATGGAGATCTCGGTTTGAGTGAATAGATTTTCAAGCTACGTTTTCCTCATCCTGATGTTAAGCATGCTTTGGTAAGACTTTTTTCTCAACTGTAGTTGAAGCTTCCTTATTCTCAATATGTTGCAACATTCTTATAGTAACTATTACAGATGAAATTATATTTTTTTTCCACAAGTATCACATTTTTAAAATAACTATACACATTTTGCATGCACGTGTTTTAATGATTTTTATGGATTTTGATGCGTCGAATGTTTGTTCTACAGTAATGTCGTGGTTAATTCTTAATAAATAGTGTTTTTCTTGTCTAACTCAATTTTGTGCTCTTACCTTTGGTGTACTAATCATTTATACAATCACAGCGCCATTTTATATGTATTTCTTTCCGCCTATAGGGTTAGGCCCAGTTTAACATTTTTAGTCACACCATAACATTATGGTGCCGCGACATAAAGTAAATTTTTCAGGTTGAGAACTGTGTACCAATGTGTGAGAGCACATTTTTGAATTTATGATATTACTGAAGGTTTATTTGTATGTATTTGGTTTAATTCGCATTATTTCTCAGTATTAGTATTACTTCTCACTGTGTGCATGCAGGGATTTAAGCATTGTCTAGTTTAATTTGATTTATTTAGTGCTTGGATATGCCTCCTAAAAAACAAAAAGAATTTACAATCAGTATGGCTGCATCATTGCATTGTTTTTCTGGTGAGGTTGAGGAAAATTTTGATTTTTTCTTGTATCTGTTGGAACGTTTGGCAACCCTTGAGGAATGGTCGGTTGAAATAAAACTATTAACCCTATGAGGGGCGGTGGGACACCGTCTGTCCCACCTTCTTTAAGATTTTTTTTCACAAACTTGTATAAGGTATTTTATTATAAAAGTTATTTTATTGGATATTTCAAGACCTTTTATTTTTTTAAAAAATTGCAGTACAAATTGAGAATTTACTCAAATTTATTGAAAATAATTTTTAAAATCATGCCCTTTATTGTCAATGATTTTCTTTAAATTTCTAGAAAAAGAAAATGAATTTCGAAACAAATATTGTATGCAAAAGAAATCTTCAATGTTCACTAAATGTATTCCAAACATTATCTGTATTTCAAAAGTAATTTTTTTATCAATTATTATAGATGAAAAAAGGTGGGACAATTTTGTCCCACCGCGCATCTAAGGTTTTCAGCCTGTAGATGGCAGCACAAAAGTTCGCGACTCGGTCCTATTTCTTTCTTTTTTTGAATGATAAACTTGGATTTATATACGGTATAATTGTAATCACTCTTTCAAATTTAATACTTATACAGAAAATAAATTTAAATATTTCAGAAGACAGTTAGATAATATTAATAAAAAAAAATCTGCGAATGCAAACAAGAATTTAAAAAAAACCTGGCATATCTAAATTTATTTTGAGTGGAAATTTAAAAGCAAGAAGTGATCTTTTGAGGATTTTTTTTTATAAACGGATAAAAATACACTTTTCTAAAAAGAACGAAAAGTAGAGAGAATATTCAAGTCTTTCTGTATCTCTCAAAATTGAAGGTCCCATAGCTGCAACGAAAAGGAGATAGTTCCCTTGAATCTGCCCACCCCACCCTCCTACTTGTTTACGTTCTTTGATGCTTTTGAGAAAACGCTGTATTTCCTAAGGCACAGCTGTTGTAAATACCTCTGTTAGCAATGAAACTCAAAGAAAAGCTGTAGGAACTTGACAGCTTCCAGCAGCGCGTTTTTTGCGCGATAATTTACAATCGGTGGTCTTCCTACAGCAGTGGTTTTCATTACAGGTCTTGTCCAGTCGCGGTCATTAGTGTCTCATTTCTTTGGCTGAAGTGAGTGATCGCATGAACTGATAACGAATTTCTGTTGCTTCCCATACAATAAACCGGAGAGGGGAGTAACATTTTACTTATAGCATCTGGGTGGCCTGCTTTCTTCTGAAGCTTTGAAACAGAGCGACATCCATAAAAATACTATTGAAGAGCTCCTCCATTTGTATGCAGAATGTGGTAAAAGATCTCCACTTCAATCACAGTATACATTTTCTGCAGCTGTTAAAAGAAAATGCGCTAAATAACCAATTATATGCTCCAAGTGCAACTGATGAAGAGCGAAGTTTGGTGCGAATGACAGAGAGGAGTAGGGGAATGAATGCTACAGTCCATTCAGGGGCGGTGGGACATACGTCTTCCCAACCTCTCGTGAAAAAACTAAAGGCAAAAAAATATTTTTATTTGGAAAATATTTTACTTTCAGGTGATAGAAATTCAAAAATATATCTCTTTTTAAGTAAAAAAAAATTTTTAGGGTAGTGCGCTTCAAAGGGTTAACACTAAAATTACATCTAAAGGGAAAAGCTCTGAAATTTTTGTCTGATGACATTTCCAATGAGCAGCAAAATAATTTTGAGGACTTGGTAGGGATATTGAAAAAGAAATTTTCAAGATCTCTATCATTTGAAATCTTTCAAAACAAATTTAACAAAAATGTTCAGCAGCCAGGTCAATCTGTAAGTGATCTAGCAGAGGAAATTTCAAATGCTGCTAACAAATATTTCAATAAAGGTAACAGTAAAAATCCTGAAATTTGCGCATTAATAGAAAAAATGAAATTTTCAAAATTTTTGGAATCTCTTAGGCCTGACATTAGGACACAGGTTAAGATTTTGGGTCCTTCTTCTTTTGAAGAAGCAGTTAAACAGGCTTGTAATGCAGAAATTGCTTTCAATGACACTGCCGCTGCTTCAAGCAATGCTTTCACCCCAGCAGAGGTTAACATTTTGTTGGCCAATCATTTTGAGAGTAGTAAAAAAATTGAAGAATTAAACAAAAAGATTGAAAACTTAACCCAAATTTCTGTCGGTAACCATTCTGCCTCAGAACCATGGGATAGAAGTGTATTTAACAAAAATGACCGTGGTAGTAGTGCATTAAATGTAAAAATTGAGTGTCATATTTGTGGAAAAGGTCATATAACGACCGAATGTTGGTATTTTCCTCGAGAAAGTAATGCAGGTTTTCACAATTCTCATCCACAAAGATCCTATAACAGAGAGAACTTTTATCCAAGGAGAGGTTTCAGGAATACTAGGTCTCGCCCATTTCATCAGGGTCGAAATAACAGAAATCATCCCTATCACAGAAGGAATTTAAACTTCTAGGGGGTTCTTGCAATACTTATGATAAATATGCAAAACATAATAACAATCATGCGAGAACCCAAAAAAATATTGTAAAAAGAAACAAATCAAATAAAAAGAGATGATTAAAGAAAAAAAACAAATAACAAAATTAGTAAAGAAAAGGGTGAATATAAAAGAGATAGCATTAAACTAAAGGTCTCAAACAACACATCTAGTAAAGAAAAGGATAAAAATAAAATTAAAGAAAATGGTGAAATAAATGTGCAGGAAGTTCAAAACAAATTAGATGAGGATGTTGTCATCATGTCATGCAATTCTAGCAATAATTTGAATTTACCCATTATAGACTTAAAATTTTCTGACAGTTGTTTTGCAGCTTTGTTAGATACCGGGGCAAATGTCAGTTTGATCCAACCCAGTGCTCTTGAAAAAATAAAAGAACAGAATAAGGTAACATTTGTATCGAGATCAGTACGAATTCACACACTTAATAACAACACACTTCCTTACCACTCTGCTGTAAATATAAAGTTTAGGATAGGAAACAAATGGTTTAGCAATCTATTCTTTGCCACACAGACTAATTGGTCTTCAAAATATAGTATTATTCTTGGCTATGATTTTATTCAAAAAAATTGCATTGTTTTAGATATTCCAAATCAAAAAATTTTGATCGAAAAACAAAGTTTTGGCTTTTATGAGGATACACCTCGAAACAGTTCTCCAAGTTTGTCAGCAGATACAGAGTCAAGTCAGGTTAGATTGGTGAACAATGTAACAATTCTTCCCAACTCTTCTAGAATTTTAAAACTAAACATTTCTGATTCCTTCACGAATGAAAAAAATGTTGTTTACATTCCATCTTGTAATGCTGATATTTCAATTAATGAATCCATACATCATGTTGATAATTCAGGCAATATTATAACTATTGTAGAAAATAACACATCTAACAAAATTACTTTGAGAAAAAATTCAAAATTGGGACAGGTACATTATACAGCAGACTTTGTTTTGAGGGATAGCAATGATTTTAATGAAGAGCCTAATGAAATATTACAGGTTAACACTTTAACTGCAGATGAAATTACAACTCTTCGGAAAGAGGAATTGAATGCAGATGACTTTAATTTGGAACATTTAAATGAAACTGAGAAAAATGAAATTTTAAAACTGTTAATGCAAAATTTTAAAGTATTTTCCAAGTCTTATCAGACATTGGGTTGTACAGATGCCATTACACCTGAATTTAAACTTTTACATAATTTCCCCATACAGACTAAACCTTACCCTATACCAAAGATTGCACACGATTTTGCTAAGCAGGAAATTCAGAAGTTACTCGAGGCAGGCATCATTTAACCATCTACTTCAAATTACAATTTTCCCATTATTTTTGTCAAAAAGAAATCAGATTCCAAAGAACTAAAATTCAGGATGGTTGTAGATTATCGATTGTTGAACAGTGTCACAGAATCATTTAAAATTTGCCTACCAAAAATTGCAGATATACTTCATGAGATTTCTGGTAAAAAGTGGTATAGCGTTCTCGACTTGAAATCAGCATTTTTTCAAATCAAGTTAAAGAATTCAGACAAACAGAAATTGGCATTTTGTTCTGAGTTGGGAAACTTCCAACCCACTCGTTTGCCTTTTGGGAGTAAAAACTCTACTTCTTATTTCCATTTGCTTATTTCAAAGTGTCTTGATGATTTGAAAGGTCCGAACCTTCAATTTTTCTTAGATGATATAATCATTGCGGCTTATTCAATTTCTGAAATAAACACTAGATTGCAACTGGTTTTTGATAGACTTGCAAAATTCAATTTGACTCTTGATCCCAACAAAATCCAGATTTGTATAACCAATATCACTTACTTAGGTTTCAATATTAGTGCTAATGGTTATGCTCCTTCAGAGGATAACATTCAAAAAGTTGCAAAATTCCCTGTTCCCCAGAATGTAAAGCAGGTTCAGTCTTATCTTGGCATGATGAATTATTTCAGACATTTAATTTTTAATTATGCAGAAGTGGTCGAGCCAATTGTAAATTTAACCAGGAAGGGCACACCTTTTGTTTGGTCTGGGAATTGTCAGGATGCATTTAATGTAATGCAAGAAATTATACTCAACAAGCCCAATATAAAAAAATTATGATGAATCTAAACCCCTATTTTTAACTACCGATGCAAGTAAGGTGGCATTGTGTGCTATTCTGTTACAAAAAGATGGTGAAAATGTTTATCCAATTGAATTCATTTCCAAACAACTATCTCCTTCTGAAAGAAATTATCCATCAATTCGTAGAGAACTTTTTGCAATTTTCATGGGCATTAAACATTTCAGGGAATATTTATATGGCAGACATTTTTATCTCTTGACAGATGCTAAGTCATTGACTTATCATATGAATTTGGATAAGCAACCAGACATTGTTAAACGTTGGTTATTATATTTACAAGACTTTTCTTATAATATTGATCATATTAAAGGTTGTGACAATCCAGCTGATTTTCTTTCTCGAATGCAAATTGAGGATGTAGAAGTAAATAATCTTTTCCATATGGGTGACCAACTATCTCACAGTAATATTAAACTTTGTCAGTCAATGGATTCCTTTACTAGTGAAATCATAAAAAGGATTGAGGAAAAGGACACAAAAACATGTCAAAAATATTTTATTGATTCTTACACAGGATTATTAATGTTTAAAATAAAATCAGGAAAGGATCAAATATTGAATAAAATATATATTCCCAGAAATTTAGTGAGAGATTGTTTATTAGTTGCCCATGCTCCTCATTTTGGTGTACAGAAAACTTATGATTTTATCAAAATTAAGTATTTTTGGCCTGGAATGTATGCAGATGTAAAAAAGTTTTGTGAAAATTGTTGCAATTGCATGCAAAATAAACCTAAACGTAAGACAATTACTCATTCTATTCCAAAACATCATTTGGCACCAGGTGAATTTTTGGCAATTGACATTGTCGGTAAACTTCCTCGCTCAGTTGACAACCAAAATTACATTTTGACCATTTTAGATCACTATTCAAGATACTTAGAAGCTATCCCAATACCTAATACTACTTCTAATACAATTATTAGACATTTAAATTACTATTTTTCTAGATTTGGTTTACCCAAATACATATTGTCTGATAACGCCACTTATTTCAA
>BGPR01029294.1:0-19369 GCA_013235015.1 Araneus ventricosus | reverse complement strand
TTTAATCACCAGATCTGGAGTACAACATTAAAAATATTCAAAATACTTAAAAAGAGAATCCCCCAGAGTGTATCCAAATGATTAAAATAATCAATTAACATGCTGCTGGTGGTAAAATGTAGCGAGGCATTTTAATTTACACTCATGTCCATAAATTAAGGATAATGAAGTTCAGGCAAAGAAAGAGACAGAAGCAAAACAAATTTGACTTATTTGTAAAGTCTATTTATTAAACAAAAGGTAAAGGGCAAAACAGATGCTATATGTTTGACATAATTAATAAAAATTGCGATTTTTACTCCCTGGAGCAAATTTCAAAAAAGAACCTATTTACAAAAAACAGTATAACATGGTTAGTATGATGGTTAATACGGAGTATGTCTCCCGGACGATGCAATATAGGCCTTACAACGCCTAGGCATGCTGAGTATCAAATTATCAATCTGATTTTGGGGAATATTACACCACTCATCAAGCAATGCCCTCCGAAGTTCCGGTAGACAGGTGGGAGGGGGTTGACGGGCTGCAATTCGTCGGCCAAGCATATCCCACACATGCTCTATTGGATTCAAGTCCGGTGAGTATGCTGGCCAATCCATACGGGTGATATCCTCCGATTGAAGGCATTCGTCTACAATGTTTGCACGGTGAGGACGGGCGTTGTCATCCATAAACAGAAATTCAGCACCCATGGCGCCCCGAAACAAACGTACATGTTGTTCCAGAATGACATCCCGATAGATGTGGCCTGTCATCGTTACACTCTGAACATGCAGGTCAGTTCTGGAACCAAGAATAATTCCTCCCCAAACGAGCCATCCTGCACCACCGTAACGGTGTCGTTCAATGGTGTTTTCATGGTGGTAACGGGTGCCTGGCGCTCTCCATATGAACGTCCGGCGAGAATCAGACTGCAAACTAAACCTGGACTCGTCGGAAAACATCACACAAGACCACTGTTGCAGTGTCCACAATGCATGATCTCTACTCCAGGCTAATCGCAGGCGACAGTGAGTTGCGGTAAGTGGAACACATCTGACAGGCCTACGAGCATATAGACCAATGTGCCCTAAGCGTCTGTACACGGTCTGCCTTGAAACTGTCGTACCGGTAGCTGAAGAGAGCTGACGAGACAGGTCTGATGCTGTGCTCCGTCTGTTTCTTTTGGCAGTAACTGCCAAATACCGGTCCTCATTCGGCGTTGTAACTCGGGGGCGACCTGTGCTGTAACATCTACTCACATTACCATCATCTAGGAATCGTTGCCAAAGCCTGGAGATGACACTCTGGGAGATTCCAAGTTCCTCGGATACTTCCAGCTGGGTACGTCCACATTCCAGTCGTCCGATAATTCTACCACGTAAAAATCATCCAAATGCTTCCTTTGTGCCATAACTATGCGGTTATTGCACTGAAAAGCTTTTAAAGCGCTTTTGAACGATTTTACTTCTTTGCCACCATTCCTTATATACCCCTCTCTTACACTCTCGTCATTGTGACGTACTATCCGCGCCATCTGGTGGTTTCCTGTAATTTGCATATTCTTCTTCAAGATGTGTGTGATAATTCTACAGGTGAAATTTTTATTTTAGAGTTCAATTTCTGTGTGATTCTGAATTATCCTTAATTTATGGACATGAGTGTAAAAATCAAATGCGTTATTTTACATAAGGAATAAGAAAGTAGAGTTGGCGCCGACAACCTACAACCAGATGTTGCATGTTAGGGACAGTTACTTGATACCATTAGGAACATTCATATAGACAAGGAACAGAACACGTGCAAGGCTACGAAAAGAACACGGGATAAATGTCTATCGCAGTTTGAAATTTAAAATTACCTTGTTAAGGGAGCCATGAATATCAAATTATGCATAAGAAATTCATTTGAAATTATATTTCTGGCGAACAAACTGATCGTCGAAGGCGGCTAGTTAGTAATAAAAGTGATTTTCGGAGATTAACTATTCCTTCATTGACGAAAAAAGTGTTAAATACATTGAAATTTATTTCTATTTTTGCAGGCTACTCACCAAAACAAAACGCTTTTTCTACTTGCCATAAATTTAACACTTGAGAGAAATTCAACCTATTTTTCGGCAGAAAAATTTAAAAGACTAAGGTCCAAAATAAATTATTTATTTTTGCCGTAAATTTAACACTTGAGAGAAATTCAACTTCTTTTTTGGTCGAAAAAATTTAAAAAATTAAGATCCAAAATATATTATTTCTTTTTACGAAGTGGCTCTAATCTCACATGGTCTAGCATATCTAGTCAAGTCTTTGAATGAAGGACTTATGATAGAGGAGAAGTGTGAGCTCTTCTGTTTCAAAGCAACTTTGGAGCAATGGAGCACCTAGGTAGCACTAGGAGATGCAAGACTGGCTAAGGTCCAATATATAGGGATAGGTTGCCATTCAGGGAAAATTTCAACGAAAATCAGCCCACATTTATTATTACAATTGCTGGAGGCAAATCTTCAGCAACTATCCCGACTGCAGTGAGCAAATCGTTGCAAAAGCGCTGGTGGTTAAGAGCCCACCCAGAGGATAGTACCCACATACTTCCTCCGATTTATGATCCCCAGGCATATCATGTCGTGTCTTAACCCACTAGGCCACTTGTAGGGTCTTCTTATCTTGTACTACAGCAAACAACGCACCGGTTTCAGATAGCTAGATAATCATGGAGGAGAACCTCCAGTAGCTAGCCAAACTCCAAGAAGTAATTCGTTGCTAAAGAGCACTTTGGTCTACCAATTCTGAATAATGCTGGTTAAGAGCACAGCAAGAGACTCCTCCGTTTTATGGTCCTCAGACATAACATGCCATGTCTTAATCCACTTGGACACTGGTGGGGTCTTCTCACTTTTGTGTCTTGTACTACAACAAACAACGCACCAGTTTCAAAGGAGCTAGATAATCATGGAGGAGAACTTCCAGTATCTAGCCAAACTCCAAGGAGTAATTCGTTGCTAAAGAGCACATCGATATACCAATTGTTAATAATGATGGTTAAGAGCACAGCAAGAGGCCACAACCTTCTTCCTCCGTTTTATGGTCCTCAGGCATAACATGCCATGTCTTAATCAACTAGGACACTAGTGGACCGATAGCATGCGACGTCTTACACGAGGGCATGTGACGCATCAGCTGTAGGGATCTAACTAACCATATATTGCAGGCAACATTATAATCTAATTTTGAACTTTCTCTTCTCATAAAACTAGTGTCTTCAAGTTAAAGAAAAGTCAGAATACCTTAAATGCAACAAAATAGCCGCAAAATGTTCGCAGATCATTCGTCGTCAAGAAGGTCATTCAAAAAACAAAGCATATGATTACAGTGTTGCTTAGAGAAGTAGAAGATTGTGATTGGGTTTCTATAGACTCTTTTGAAGAGTACTGCTATGGGATGAGCATGCAATATCGCCAAAAAATGTGAATCTCTGAAAGTGATTAGAAAGTTCGATGTATCTTTCTTGTATATATTTTTTTGTCTTCAGACATTTTATTTTTACAAATTTATCTGTAAACTTATTTTTAGGATCACTACAGAGTCATTTCTTAACTAAAAGAGTAAGTGAATTGTACTCTGATTGGAAAATAGAAGGAATTCTTTATCCAAATGGATGAGAAAAATTAAAGAAGCAAACCAAAGAATAAAATTTGCTTTCTCTGCCACTGAAGACTTGGGTCGAGGATGACTCTGAGAAATAAGTAGCGTTTAAGTGAAATTTGTTAACAAAAATTTCTAAAAAGAAAATTGTAAATGTCAAGCTATCCAATCCATTTTACAGATTGTTTATATCACATATACTGACAAAATTAAGGCTATTTTAAACTTTATAGACGTCCTCTATATGTTTCTAGGAAAATATCAAGGGTTAATGTTAATAAAAGATAACAACTTAGGAGTGGGATTGTATATTCCAAACTTTTAATTTTAGAAAATAACTGATTACATCATAAGAGTTAATTTAAGCACGTTTATCAAAAGTATTTTCAAATTTCAAAATTTTATGCCTTCTTTAGCAACAGATTATATTTGGTGGAATAATATTCATGCACTTGAAATATTTAAAAATCTATTTTAAATCAGAATTAATTAATTTATATAAATCCATTTGAATAATCTGATTATTATAAAACGAATAAAACAAACTGCTTAACCCGTTAACGATTGCTATGGAAAAAATGCTTCTGTCTCAAGTTGTCATGAAGAACGCAGTAGGTATATAGGAGAGTTACCCTCCGATTGAAAAATAATATTAAATAAGATTAATATTTTTAGTTTTTGAGAAGCATTTATGGTGAAAAAATAGTTTTGTTATGTTTCTTTCGTGGCGAATAATGTATTCTTAAAATAATCATTGGTTTTTAATATGCCCTACTAAATGAATAAGATAATTTTAAAAGCTCTCATTCTCATTATTAACATCATGAAAGTTGTGCAATTTTTTTAAAATATTGAGATCTACTTATAATAGCAGCCTATATTAAGGTCGGTATATTTTCAAGAGAAATGTTTGAACAAGCATCATACGTATTTTAAATTCTTTGTAAATCCAGCAATGCGAAGTATCATAAACTTTCTGCTTGTTGTATCAACAACTAACAATGATTGTTGAATCAACAATGCAAAGCTTTCTCTTGTAATAAACTCTTACAGTGTATTATTTCAGAATGAAGTATTTCAAATGCTTCAGTTGTTTCTTAACAATGTGGCGTCACTATTTAAGCTGCTTGTTGATGCAACGACGAGAGATGATTGTTGAATCAACAATAAAAACACCTTTCTATCAATATATTATTAAATTGCTTTTTTTTAAAAGAATAGGGCTTACACGACTTAACAGCTGTTCTTCATCAATGCGACATCAAACATATATACTGGAAGTTGATGTACCAACAGAGATCATTTTGGAATCAGCAATGGGAAGATCTCTGTATCAATAAACTCTATTAAACACATTATTACCAAGAATGGATTGCTTCGTATTCTTACAAGTTTTCTTTAACAAAACATCGCTATATGGAGGAGTCAGAGTTAAAGTGAACGAAGTCCATTATTTGTCCATTTTGCACTAATACTGCCATGGTAGTGTGGAATGTGTATATGTTTTTGTGTTACAATGATCCATGTCCATTATTCAATTTGATCCGCCGGGGAGCAAGAACAATTAAGAGTCCACTGCTATCTTACATGCAGCTAATCAACTTTGAGATGTGTTTTCTCGGAAATGAATCTCATGCACTCGATGGAATTTAACTCTAAACCCTCCATATATAGCTTGTTGGAGCAACAAGTGAATGTTTAATCAACAGTGAAAATTCCTTTCTTAGCATAAGCTCTATTAAAATACATTATCACAAAAGTAGAGTGTTTCATGTTAATAGTACTTGTTCCTTAACAATGCGACGTTAATAAATATACTACTTGTTGAATCATCAACGGAAGATGAATGGGGTATCAACAATGGAAAATCTTTGAAGCTTAAAGCTCTATTAAAAGGCATTGTTGCAATAATGGATTGTTTCACATGTTAACAGTTGTTCTTTAACAATACAGTGTAAACATACATGCTACTTACTGGTGCAACAAAGAAAGGTAACTGCTGAATTAACAGTGGGAATCCTTTCTTGTTATAAGCTCTATGAAAATCCATCTTTACAAGAATGAATTGTTTCATTTTTTAACATTTGCTCCTCAAGAAACACACATTTAAAGTATTTGCTGCTTGTCATTATAACGACAAAAAGATGATTTCGTAATCAAAAAGGGAAAACTCTTCAATCAGTAAGTTAAAAATTTACATTATTATAAGAATGGGTTACGTGTGTTAACAGTTGTTTCCCTTATTTATCCGCAAGTTTTCAAAGGGAACTATGTGTTTATTAGTTTGCATTTAAAATACGATCTTTCTACCACATGGTGTTGCAGTATCAACTTTTATTATTCAAAACTTCCATTTCTTTGAATAATCTCGAATTATTTATTCTCTAAATAGTAATTACTGATTTCATTCCGTAAGTGTTAATTCATAATATTCATATGATTTTTCAAGAATGTTTTTTTGCTCAAATATTCTGGTTTCTGAAGTTTTTTACTGAGTATTGAATTTATTGAAAGATTGTTGAGAAATGTGGAGTTTTTATGGAATGCTGTCTGATTAAGGTTTTTTAATTTCTTGTGTCGATTTGAAAATAAATGTTAAAAAATTCGATTTTTTTTGTATCATAATATTTCATCAGTTTTAGTGACATGTAGATTGAGTTTAAAATAATTGGTTTGATGTACATATCTTTTAAATTAAAATACAATATGATCTATAAACGTTTTTTATTTATCTCAAATTTGACAGCAAAAAGATTTATGCCCAATTAGGTTTTAATATGATTTTTCTCTGCAGTTGTATGATTATATTCAGAAAATAAAGACGCCATTGAACTGATATAGAGAAAATGAAGTACATTTGCCAAGACATAATTTCTGAGAGGAAATTTTCATACCTTCTAAGATTGAAATTCTACTTACCCACTAAAGCAAATAACATTCACAACTTTATATCAATGTCATTGAAAATAACATTCCATGTTTCATGTTTAGTTTCACTTTAATGTTTACTTACAGAATTGACACAGACGAATTTTTACTCAGTCACTAACAGAAACCGCAGCAAGAGTTTTGCCGTTCTGCTGGAATTTTTTCTCTTTCTTTTCCAAAAGTTGCCAGAAGAAATGAAAGAAAAAACAATAAAAGTACAAAAAAGCCATGAAATGAGGGTTCAAAAGGAACAAAAAAATAAGATTATGTTGTTTTGTACCATTTGTGAAGAAACGAAGACAGAAGAGGAAATGATACAAGGCATAAAATATCATACTTGGGTTCATACGTTATGTGCTGACGTGAATTTGAGAATAAAAAATATTTTTGCTTAAATTGTGCTTAAAGAAATTGTTGATCCAATCTGGGAAACTGGTTTATTTGATTGTGCCAATGACAAAAATTTATTAAGGTATTGTTTCCTTACTAAGTGCATTTCATAAACAAGTTAGTTACATTTAGATAAAGAGAATTATGCTATAGACAAATTCTGTTACTTTTTTTTATTAGAATAACTTCTCTATCACTGTACATTAGAAAAAGTCTAGGTGGTTCAAATCCGGCGCTTCTCTATGATATTAACATAACTGAATCGAACTTGATCTCTTTATGAAAAACCTACTGAAACTGTTCTGCGGTTCATTATCAGAATGGTATTCCTTAATTGGACATAAAAACACAGTCAGCTTGAAACAAACTTTTATACGTATTAAAATAAACAATGGCGTCATGAACGTCTTAGAACTTGAACCGAGTCGGTTTGCAGACCAGTTTTTTAGATTCTAATTTTCTGCTTACTCGATAAGAAGCCAAGAGCGTGAGAAAAGCTGAAATGATGTTACAAGGTATTGGAGACAATATCAAAAAGAGAAAGAAAATAGAAGGGTCTCTCTTCTTTCAGACCACCTGCAGTCAGAATATGATATGATGCAAGATACCTACAGAAGATATTTTTTCAAAAACTCAAGTAAATAATATCGTTTGCCGTTGTAAATATATTACACACAAAGTAAATAATTTTCCGACATATTAAACGATTGCTAAAAAGGAAATTCTTCGTCACTTACCGAATCTTCATCTATGATTCCTACAGCATTTTGTATTTTTCAAAATACTTCACTGTAATAAAAAAACTATTCTCGTTCACACTTAATTTTACATTTTTATACGGATCTCGACCACTTTTTCCGGAGGAAAATATCGAAAAATTAAGCTTTTAGATGGATTTTTCTTCCTACGTACATGGCTTAACTCGGAGGATGTAAAAATGTCTAGATACAACAGGCGACTCATCACCTGCGTTGAGTTTAGTAACGAGATTTTTCAGGTGACGTTAAGATGACAAATCTCCAAGAAATAACAGCAACAACAAAATGGAATATTTTCAGTCAAAATCATAATCTCGTTTGAAGCTTTGTCTGCTTTTAAACTTCACAGCTGCTACCTAACAAAGAACACAAAAAATATTTAATGGTCTAAAATGCACATAAATGTTTGCAGATATTATGTCATCAAACTAGTTATGTAGAAAAGAATCATTGTGCATACAATATACTTTATAGCACTATAAGAAAGTTTTTAGTTTATTTTAGTTAGATGTTGTCCCGTTTAAAAGCTACATGATGGGTAGTTCGCAAAGGACTTTGTAATATTTGGAACTCTGGTCAGAAATCGAAGACGCCTCCCGATATACACTCCTCCTCAGTGAACTTCCGCATAAGCGGGAGAATAATTGAAAAGAATATATTTGACGTGCACCAACCTGACTTTTATGCCTCAAGAGCAGTCGCGTACAATATTTTGGGAATAAAAATAAAAACTTGCCCTCCAAGTTTAAGTGTAAAAATTAAATTCAATTAAAAATTCATTAAAAAATTCATTCAATTAAAAAGTACCATTCGCATAAGATGAATTCCTTATTTCTTGCTTAGTTCTGCTGCAAAATGTACACACTGACTAAACACAAATTCACTTGACTCGAGCAGTGACTGAGAGTCATAAAGTCCGTTGGCGCATTAACCGAGAGTTACCACAGCAAATACTTAAAGTAAGCATTAGAGTCTCTAGAATTACAACAGAGCAAATTCTTGCTATCTCTCATTTGCATTCGTTAACAAATCATTTTACGAACTATCTCTTGCTCGACAGCTCGGACCTGCAAAGCACGAACTCATGCAATTCGTTACGGATTTAGTAAGGACTCTTGAAACGGATCGAGTAATCTTTCGGATGAAATTCGAAAATTCTTTCGGAGGAATAATCCACCTACTTCTAAACTATCAGAACGATGTAAGGCACAAATACTTTGTTCAAATAATTTTAAATTGTCGATTGAATAGTTAAGTTATTTAAGTAGCGATATTAATTTACAGATATGTCTTGTGTTGGAAGAAATAGTATTCAGAAAGAGAACCCACTCTATCACTAGGATATTCGGTAGAAATGACTGACCGGACTCCCACGGCTAGCAACACAAAGGTTGAGAAACAAACAAAACAGATCCCATTACATATATTATTAGCATTTCATACATGGAGCCCACACAAAGAGATACCTTCTCCATGACGTAGCTTCCTTTGTGAATTGAATGACCTGGCTGCCGCGAATAGCAAATTCGAGCTCGGGAGCCAACGCATAATAGCCTCCATTACAATCACCACTTTAAGGAACGATCCTTCATAGATAAGCACGACCTATCATCGGTCTTAAGCAGCCACAACAGGATTACTGTGCTTCCAAGCGTACAGACAAGATCTGGTGCCTTCAGCATGGTATGGCGGTTGGCTGCCAAGCATACAGAGAACCTGCTTACTTACAAGGCAACTCCTACTCGTACTCGAGGTAGCGGCCGGAGGATGAATGAGATGGTAAAAAATAAGCAGCTATATATATATATATAATTAGAGACGTTTAGTAATAAATTATAATAAAGAATTGATGAGTTCGCATTCTGTTATGAGATAGAACTAACAATCTCGTGACGCTTGATTTTAAAATTTTTTAACTTAGTTATGTATGAAAAACACGGGGATTAACCAAGCATACTCAACCATTCATAAAATCGTTGACTGAGGAATTAAAAAATGTAAAATAAATCTAAGAAATGGAAAACATTTTTGAATGTATTGAAATAGATTTGAATAAAACAATAATATTTAACAACTCAAAAAGCAGCCTAGTATGCTATGGCAACTATGCCATAGCATAGCTGAAGAACAGGAATTGGAAAAATGAGCTTATTGTTATATCCTCTGGCTGTGCTTTTAATCAATATTATTAAAAAAAATGACCGGAATCTGTCTTTTTCAAGCAGTCGCTGATGTTAAAGGAGTAGGACTACTTTACTTGCGTGACTCTTTTCCGATTTTCAAATTTTTTTTGTAACTTCTGTTGTTACCCTTTATCTCTAAAATAAGACAATAGTTACGTTTTTAACATATGTAGTTACCGAGATATAGAGGATCTCCCATACAACGTTTTTTGTGGCGTTCTGGCGTGTGAATCTTCCTTCCTGAGACCCCAATGAGAGGAACGTAGTCCTACGTTAAAATTGGAAGTCAATCTGAGCTTAAATAATGAATTGTTAGCTACTGGATGCTTTCCTGATTTCAAGCCGAACGAACTACAAAGGTTGTGCAGTTTCCCCTGACAATCCTCTTAGAAGGCAATTTTCTACCTCAGGAACTACCTAGATGCCTCAAGGTCACTTGGATCAACAGAAGATGCCGCATTTCTCCTTTATCAAGAGTCTTTGAATCATGGACTTGGCGAGATATATGCTGCATAAAACCAGTTGGATTAGGATCACGACTTATTTAATTGGCTATGGCCGTTTTGAACTTTATGGATTAATCCATATTAGGATTCTACTTTAAATTTATCACTTTATATGCCTGGTGTCATTAAATCTGGATAGGGGTGAAACGTACTCACACTTGCGTGTTATGCATATCTAGAAGAGTAGTGTAAGATGATATAACCATATTTCATCTTATATCTGTTGAAAAAACCTTATCTATAATAACTCTATTATAGCTTCTAAATCAGGCACGAGCTTTATACTAATAAACTGGAAACCAATGAATAAATCAATTTTTCAAAATTCTAAATCAAATAAACGAAATTCGATTAGAAATCTAATATAAATGAAAATTTAAAAAAAATTTCATGAAAATCTTAACATTAGTCACCGTAATCATTATTATAACTACTCAGATAGTTTTAACACTGGCACTTTAGCACTTTAATTTTGACACTTTAGCAACAAATTGCTTGCTGTGATCGACTGCCTGCTGTTTATTTTTTCACATGTGAAACACAAATGTGGAACAGTATCCCCTGAAAATTCTCCACCAAAGCAAATTATCCTTATTGCTTCGTGGTCGCCTTCACATCCAGAAGACTCCAACTTATTCTCATTCGTAAGTCCTTGACGAATGGACTCGGTTAAATGTTAAGATCTAACACATTAAGTATATAACTTTAAAACTCATTTTAATTTGTCAAGTAAATATTTTTCTGAGAAGATACTCCGCGTTAGCCAATTGATACTCGCATAGACAGAAACTACTGGTGGCATCATGTTGCACGAGAGGATGCAATAAAGTAGGAAAGGAAGCGATAAAGCCTAATTCGTGACAAAATTCTTATTTAAACACCATGATACTCCCATTAAAGGCACTAAAAAGAATACGGGTAGATAGTTGATTCACACTTCTCATATTCTTGGGTCATTAGTGACTCACTAACCCTGTCGCCTTATTAGGACTCCACATGGACTGAAAACACTGTTGGAAATAACAGGGTATCTGTAGAAAGTAAGTGAAAGCGAAAGGATGACAATATTCCCTTTAGAAAAATCAGAACTGATTTTCGTAATGTATTTTTAATGGCTTTTCTAAGTTATAAATGCTGCGGATGTGATAAATGTTTTCCTTGCGTGCTGCGAAACTCTGAGAACTTTTGAATGTTTTCGAAAGTTCAACGAAGCCACTAAAATGTTATTTTATTTCTTGAGTGTCATCCAAACTAGATGTCCTAATGCAGCGATACTCTTTGGACTTATATAATTTGAGTAAGTTTCACAAATCGTCCACCCTTGCTGGATGCAGCTAGTGAATTAATGAACACAAATGTGAATATCTTGCATTATACTATATTAACTGTTAAATTATTATTTATTGTGCATTGAAACCAGTCTGCTGTACTTCGCAGATCGTTTTCCGAAAATTCAAGTATATTAGGTGGTCAGATATATGGTGTGAAGTAAAACCGAAATGCTGTTGCTCAAATGTTCCACTAAGGGATAAGTGTTTCTAAAATAGTCCTTTGTCAATGTGCATTTATGCAATTGTGATTTATATAAATTGGATTCGAAGTTTTTTTACTGAAATTTTCCATTCAGGTATAATTTCTCTGTCAGTCCTTAGCAATGTGCATTTATACGATAATGATTTATCTTAATTCCTCTCCGATTTTTATCCAACTTTGAACTTCTAGCCTGAATCGTATTTTGGATTATTAACCTTCCTTTCGGTACAGCTCTTATTTCCTTCAAGGTGTGGCGATCTCACAGATGACATGCACTTTCTTCTATTTTCCACTGTTACCAAAATTTGGCCTTCTAGTTTGAATCATATTGTGGATTTTTAACCTTCCTTTTGGTACGGCTCTTATTTCCCTCATCTTAGGTGCGGCGATCTCTCAGATCACATGCATTTTCCCCCCTTTTCGACTTTATGAAATTTGGCCTCCTAGTTTGAATCATATTGCGGTTCATTAACCTTCCTTTTGCTACGGCTATTAATTGCTCGATCTTTCAGATCACATTTCATGGCCTTAAAATGTTTGATTTTTATAATTAAATAATTAAAAAGTGCTTGCTTTTGTTTATATAATTTATATTTCTAAAAACTTGTTAAAGCATCCACAAGGTTTACAAATTAGTGCAGATTTTAGACATTCACGATTTGTGAAGAAAATTCATTCAACACGGCAGATCTACTTTTTATCAAATAGCTACAATAGTATACATATGAAAATACGTAAATAAAAATAATTAAAAATTAATAAAACGAAATCAAATCACACGGCTTTAATCGTGGCATTCTGAGAGATCGAAAATGGGGGTTCCTGACTCGTGGAGATGAATGATTGTTGACAAATCATGCTCATCCTCACTCTTGAAGATCTGTAAAAATATCTAAAAGGGCGAAAAACCATTGAAAACTGATTGCAAGGAGGCACCTAATGGTGGGCTAAGATAGGACATATCATACATCAAAATATCCTGTTTATTACAAAAAGTTATTACTTGAAGTATAAGCATTAATAGCATCATGAAATAATAAAAGAAATGCGATTACTCGAGAAGTTCTTTTTAAATCAAAATATTCGAATATGTGAGAAGCATATCATACCATATTTTGCTTCATTTTTACAATATTTAAACATAATATTTCATTTTGTAAATATATCACCAAATATGCAATTATTAGCTCTATTAATTCTAAATTCTACGGAATTTTTATGGCAATAATTTCTTTATTAATATGATAATTTCGATTGCCTTTTAATAACAACCTTCTGATGATTTCCAAATAAAATATATGTATTTTCTCACTAAAAGATAGATAATTTTTCTTTGGCGGTAATTTTTGAGCCACTCTAGTAAATCCCAACGAAATCATATCAGAAGTTAAGCATTTTTCTCGACTATAGTAATTGTTTTATTCACATATACCTTTCAATAAATTCTATGGGGATTAAAAAATTGCGTGCAAGTGAAAATTAAATTCTTCTTGTTCCAAAGTTTTGTAATTGAGTTTATGAAATTTCCAACCTGCGGGAATCAGCAGATTTTGAATATTCTCGATAAACTCATTTTTGAGTAAATCTAAGATTTGGGGGAGTGGGTGATTCTGTTTCCTGCTTTTCATGCTTCAAATTAACTACGGAATCATAAACAAAAGTTTGCAAGCAATCAAAGTTTGCCTTATTAGCTAACTTTTCTATCGCCTTTCCTTTCTTTGCCTTATTTTATTTAGCTGACTTTTCTATTTTTCCGTCTGTTCGGTTATTTACCTAACTATTCATTTAATTATTAGTGAAATAAGGAATGCATGGTATATTAAATAGAAAACTGTCAGCAAATAATTAGAATTGTACCTGCGACATAAAGAGCAAAGTGATTCGAGAAAAAGTAAGAACAGCAATTATTTGAGTTTTAAGGCTTTCTTTTCGAGGAAAAGGTAGGAGGAAATATTTCTTGACTTGATTAAAAAATGTCAATATCTTGAATAAATCTTTTTTTACAATTTTGTATGCCAATGTGACTCTCAAAATAAATATTTTGAAATATAATTGTAAGTATGTTATCACATAAGGACTCTATAATACATAATTTCTTCGCATCAGAAATGAAAAATATGGATTGAAAATCTTCAACTACCTTTTCCAAATATTACTATTTTATAATAAAATATTTGGATAACTACTAAATCTAGCATGCTTGAGTTTCAGTATTTACAAATGAAGTTATTTCTCCATATAATTTTTTAAATGTAAAACCTGCGTGAAAAAGAATTTTCAAAAAGTCTGAGAGTATAGAATGTTTACTGCATATATAAAATGGTCTTGCATTATATCGATCAGAGTAGTGTACAAAACTGACCCTTAAAACTTCTTAAATAACCCATTTTGCAATTTTAAGCAGTTATTTTAAAAACTTTAATATTTTCCGTGATAGAAAGAGAGGAATATACGTTTCAGTGAAAAAAGTAATGCGTAATGGTTTCTCACCCTTTCAGCTAACTTCATAGACCATGGAGGTAGATATTTATTTACCTCGATGATATTATTTTATTTAGTAAATATTGTTTGTTTACTTATATTGTTTGCATGTATTTTAATGTCATACAGGGTTGTTAATATAATTAATGCTCGCCTATTGAGAAGGCCTTAGAGTCGGGTGTTTGCCGGAACTTAAAACAAAAATTCAGTGCGATGTAGTACAAGTGATGCGTTCTGGTAAACCGAAAGCAAAGAAGAAAAAAAAATGAAAAGGAAAAAAGCAGGGAATAGTTAAAATTTCAGCAATAGGTGGCGTTCCCATTTTCTGAGGCGCCTTTTGATTTTTTTTTTCATTATTATAACTGAAGCAAAAGTAAATAGTTCAGTTGAGTTTCTCCCTTTTTTTGCTTTAACTAAAAAAGCTACTAAATTTCAGTTCTAAAAGTAAAATCGCTCTTCATTCAAAATACATTCTTATGCACAGTTTTATTTATTTGCTTTTAACAAAGCGTATTACTTGTGCTAAAATCCAGTGAAATTTGGTTTCGTTTGGAGCCATAAAACTGGCTATACGCGAAATTAATTATAACAACTCTATACTTCCGATATAAGAATTAATGGCGTTGATTCAGTATATTATTGCTGTCGAATCTTGTCACCGATACAAGGTGTAAGTTTGCTTTTATGATTGACACGGTATGTGTTATTATTATTGTGTTTTGCATTGATTTTTGGAATCGAAGTTGTTTTTTGTGCACGGTTGTTTTTATATTTATTTTCTATAGATGCATTTTATGCTTTCTAATTGAATTTGTGTATTCGCAATCATCGTTGTATGGTTAGTATCGAGTATATCGAATTATTCAAAAATATTTGTCTGGTGTCTAATAGATTTGGCGATACTATTAAAATATTATATTTTTTTAATATTTGGGATTGTTGAAATATTGATATCACATTTTTGGAAGTATTGAACATAAAGAAAGGTGTAATGTTAAACTATAAGATATATTTTTCATTTTTGTTCAACAGCTATTCCTACTATATAGTTTATTTCTATGCCATATTTGTTCAATGTCTATTTTAATATTTGATGTATGTATTTTGTTCGTTTTCCCATGCATTCGTGTCGTGTTCGATGTTATATTTTTATTTAGTGCAAAATAACGTTCTTCCAGGTGTTAATAACGTAATTTTTCTGTAACTCTAAACTGTGGAATTCTGTTATCCCTTTGTAATTTCCTCCCTATTTTTATTATCAATAAATGCTTCTCGAGGAGATGGGAAGGTACATGTCGCCTCCTCTGCTGGTATGTCAGTCTAATCATTCACGACAGTTTCACGCCCTTCAAATTCGACTACTGAAGCCAAAACCGATCGCCAATGCGAAAAGCCGGTCAGAACTGGCCTGATGTGGAGCGAAAGGTTGGATATTTTCCCATCTCGATATCCACCACTCCATTTGGAAATGCTAAACAGTAGTATGACTTGGACATCATTTACTTCTAAAAAATTCTTCGTCACTTTGGTTCATATCTTACAAGTTTAAGAGTCCGGGCGTTGAACAACAATCCTTAAATGCATCAAAACTACTGCCAATTTTCACATGAAACAAAGCAGGCTTAGTCAGTTGCATTAACATTTTGTTTTGAAGCAAGCCGAGGGCTGTTTTGGGAATGATCTCGTCGCTTTGAACCACTATCTGATGACGAGATTTGAGCAACAGTGGGATTTAGCTTGCACTAGGCTCACATACTCGGCGGATCTTCATTGAAATGGGGTGTCAAACCTTGAATCCTCCTGCCCCGAAGACACGACCTTACCACAAGGCCACCGCGACTTCCCCAAACAAGGTAGGTGATATTAAAATATGATAACCTTAAATTAATTTATGCAATCGGTGGAAGGGATAGAAAACGAAATTTTTATCAATTGACCAAAGGGTAGTCGTTTTAGAATCAAAAAATGGACAAATTACTTGAGAATGGCCTACTGCTTTAAACATGGAAACTGGTGGATTGCAGATATTGCCCTTTATCACGTCATTTCCTGACACTTTGGTTGACCCATTTCTGTTTCCTTATAGGAACCATAGATGGTTTGAACCATGAATTTTTTCTTGAAGTTTTCTTGCAGTGCAGTAAGATGGGCTATTGTAATCTTCAAGTGAATATAAGTTCAATAGAACGGAATCTTATTGCACAACTTAGTTCGACCGATATCAATTGGCGACACGTGAAGGCCTAAGCATTCTTCAATCAAATGCCCAAACTCTTCGCACAGTGTGTTGTTTACGGTTCCTTAAATGTTGAAATGTATCGTTTAGACTTTTAAATCTTACAAATGTTTTTTCAAAACAATTTATGTTCGCATAGGGAACATCAAGTCAATTTAGTAATTTGAAATTATTTCCTTAATAATTCTTTCAAATCTTTGAAACAAAAATTCAAGCTAAAAATTAAACTAATAATAATATTAAACTATGACGAACTAATAAAATGAATAATAAAGTAAAAAATACGTGAACTAATACTGAATAATAATAAAGGATGGTCTAATAAAAAGCCTAATATTCAATAATACATTTTAAGTTATGAGTTTTCACTCAAAATATATTATTCAACTTCCAATAACCATAGTACTAATTGCAAAATATGGTAAAAATGATGTTCATTATCTTTTGCAGATTAGATATTATTCATAAACTTACAATATGAATATTTTTATTTCTTTTTATTGTTTGAATTTTAGTTTATGAATATTAAAATAATACATAATTGATTCTAAGACTCCAATTTCTAGATTAGTATGCAAATTTCAATTAACTTTCATAGGAATTTTGCAGATTTTCTTAAAGTTTCTTCTTAAAGAATTTCTTCAATAAAAGAGGGAAGAAGTGATTTAAATTGTAAATTGGTTGTAATTTCCGAAACACGTTCAACAAGCTCCGGCAATCAAAGAGATCGAATAGAAAGTTAATTTTTTTCTTGATTCGCGCGCGCGCGCGCGAACAATTGTTTTAATTCATTTCCATCATTAGAATAATTCCAACGCATATAGCAGAACTGCATAGAAGTTAAATTCCATTTTCCCGAAACAAAGTTTATAATTGAATTTGTTATACGAATTTCTGGCCTACAGAAATCGGCAGACTTTGAATATTCATGACTTATTTCCGGGGGAAACTCTACAAGGTGGTATAAAATTGTTTCTCTTTTCAAATATGTGTGCTTAACGTTAACAAAAGAATTGATAAGAAATTTATAGAAAGAATGTTTATTCAATGTAATAAAGCTAAAAGCGTCTTCTTTTTGTCTCTTCAGTTACAGATTGTTAGTAAAATGAGCAATTAATAATAATCTCTACACTTTCTGAACTAGTATATCTCTGTAAAAAATATTTTTACAAAACTGTAATGTCGCTCCCTTGATATGTTAATCTTATGGTTGGAAAGAGAGATTTGCAGGGATTTGTATTGGATGGAAGCCAATGACCTCCGACCTTGGTGAAAAAAATTAATGTTCTAGAAAATAAAAAAAATGTCGTCCTGTCTCAATTAGGAACGGATCTTTGGAGATTCTTCTGGAATACCTCAGAAGACGTCACGCCCTGTCGGAAAACTATAAATATAGAAGGAGCGCAAGCAAGGGTAGAATATTTTTGGAGTCTTCCACAGTGTGACTTGCTCAGTTGTTAGACAGTCAGCGCTATTGTTAATGCTTCTGTTAGTATTCGTAATTTGCTAGCTGCTTGTGTTGCTAATCTGTGCAAGTGCTGTTTTCTTTGTTAGCTGTGCTTCGTATTTTCTGGAATACTCATGGAATGAAATGTCGTTTTCCATTATCCTGTCCTTTGGACTACTTTTACCGTACACCCACTGGAAGATTTTCATAATAATATCATATGAAAACTGAGAAATTTGATTTTATCCAATAATATATCACATTTATATGATGTGAAAGATATATTTTTAAAATGTGTTGACTAGATCAGGATATGCAATTTGATGGTCTAGGAATTTAACAGAATTTTATTTCTATTAGTTAAATATAGAAATAATCTAAAAATATTTGCAGTAGAATCTAGATGGCCTCTATCAGACGAGATCACTGTCAACAAGAGAAACTCGATCTGTGCTTTTCATTTTGTAATAGAGTCAACTAAGTTTTCAGAAAAGGCCATCAAAGTTGACATTGGAGCCTATTTCCAGGATGCGAAGGCTTGTAAAAGGTCGTTATCGGGAAGTTATCTTTCATAACAAGAAGTTATTTAAAGTAAAAAAATAAAGACACGGTTTCATTCTTAAACACTTGAATAGTGATGTAAATAAATTCCATGCATTTTAATGAAAAATTTGGCACTGTAAATGTGTTGGAAAGTTTCGTGTTGTTGAATGGAGGGAAATATATTTTTCCAGGAGATTCTTAAAGAATCATTATGAAAATGCAAGGAAACAACGAAAACCTGTAACATTCATGATTCCTCTTATCAGAACTGTTTAAAAAATCCTTGTGAAAAGCTTGATAACTAATAGAAGAGTATGTCTATGTTAATACGTGATAGTACTTGTGGACTTGTTCTTATAATTTCAAATAAGCAATTTTCAAAATCCTTGTCGAATAACAAAAGCCATGATTTAAAATTTTGTCTTTATTAACCTAGTCTTCGATTATCATAGATGATGACGATCTCAGTCAGGTTTCGTCGATCTCTTCATGATCATGTGAACGAGATAGCGCAACAATCTAGGCTGATGAACTTTGGCATACGATTTTTGAACTAAAACAATAGATACCTGATAAATTTTGTATATAATCGAACAATAGTAAGAGGTCCGAAATGCATGCCCGATTTCATTCTCTATACGACGAATCTAAAAAAATGCGCCATATTGTAGAAGTATTTGAGAAAGTCTTGATGAGAATGCTCCCATAGGTTACCATGAGCGTCGTCATTACCAATGAATATTACTA
>BGPR01029292.1:2402-13261 GCA_013235015.1 Araneus ventricosus | reverse complement strand
CAAAACCATGTCATAAAAGAAAAAAATATTACTTCTACTAATATGAAATATTACTTCTTTGATTTAAGTATTTATTTGATTAAAATTAATTTCTTAATTGGTTATTTCTTTTGTTTCTGTTTTTGTATATGTTTGTATATGTATATATATATATATATATATATATTAACAAAAGAAAACTTCAAAACCATGTCATAAAAGAAAAAAATATTACTTCTACTAATATGAAATATTACTTCTTTGATTTAAGTATTTATTTGATTAAAATTAATTTCTTAATTGGTTATTGCATTTGTTTCTGTTTTTGTATATGTTTGTATATATATATATATAAACAAAAGAAAACATCAAAACCATGTCATAAAAGAAAAACCGAAACAACAAAAAGGAATATAACCGCATTAATGAAGGTTTTTTTTTTTTTTTACTTAATTTTTTTTTAGAATTTACGTTAATCATATAGTATCTATTTCCTAAAGTTTACTTCATTTGAAATAGTACTGCTTTGATTTAAGTATTTCTTCGATTAAAACTAATTTCTTGATTGGTTATTGCATTTGTTTCTGTTTCTGTATATATATATAAACAAAAGACAAAAATTCAAAAACATACGAGGAAAAAAAGAAGACAAAAATTTAATAAATTGAAAAACAACATGGCGAGTCGCTCGCCTGAAGGGAAGCCCGCCTATGATATTAATAAGTTCTTTTTCTGCTAACGACATACTAAAAACGTAAAAATTTTGTCGCTATATATACACTGTAAAAAATATCCGTTTTTTTCCCGGACTTTTTCCGTATATTTGACGGTTTAAAGCTGTTTTGTTAACAAAACGGTTTTTCACCGTTTTCCGCTCCAGCCATAAACGGTTTAAAACCGTCAGTTCAAATTCTATTTTTCGTCATACGGTATTGCTTTCCGTACGATAACTTTTCCTTTTCTTAAATGTAATTTTATTGCATTCATTTCATGTTTTTAATAGGGTTCCATCTCCGCTGTTGTTTACACATGTTGCAGTAACCTGTTGTCACTCATGAAAGCTAACCTTAAAACGCGTGTTCTGGCAATAGTTGATTTTTACACCACTAGGTGGCGCCACTAGAGCTATAGTGACTTTAAAACTCAAATAGATTATTTTTACTTCGTTTTATGACGTCTCCGGTGGTCTAATGGTTAGAGCGACTGCCTTTTATTTCTAAGAACGCGGTTTCGATCCCCGGCTCAGAGGAGCTAGAAGTTTTGTCACCATCTTGCATCGAAATCGTCCAAGTAAGTTCAATTAAAAATGACATTAATTAAATAATTGAAATTAATAATTTAGCCTTGATTAATTAATATTCCTAATTGATAATACACATCAGCACGTTTCAACTCAACTCGAACAGAGGGACAAAAACAACTCAACTCAGTCGATGACGTCACTTACTTCGATGACTTAATTTTTACGGAGGAAACTTGATTTTATACGGTAAAAAACCGTTGTGACTACGGATTTACTTCGTAACTTTTACGGGAAAAACTTGTTCCTGTATGGTAAAAAACCGTTGTGCCTACGGATTTACTTCGTAACTTTTACGGTTTTGCACAACCAACCCAGCTGCCAGTTTAAAACCGTAAATTTTACGGGATTTTTTTTACAGTGTATATATATTTGGTTTTTAGAGAAAAGTGAATCATTAAGTCATTGAGACCCAATTTTCCCCATCAGTTTAAATCATACTTCCTTTCAGTGAATCATTGAGTTTTATATAATTAATACCAATTACAATAAAATGATAAGTACTTCTATTTATCTTTTCAATGTCAAGTATTTGTACGAGTCAGCTTTTAAACGCTCGCCAAGCATATTGAGAGAGAGTTCCTGTCATAAAACATTTCCCCTCCTCTCTCGTTTTTTCGTCGATAATCTAGTCAATTGTCTACGATTTGAATTGTTCTTTGGATTTTTAATGTGTTATAACTCATAACTTATAGAAATATTTTTTTCTTGGTTTTTAAGTGAATCATAAAGCCATTGAGACCGAACTTTCCACATACGTTTTAATTGTGCCTTCCTGGAATTTTGAAATTTTTAAGTAATTAGTACCAATTACAATAAAATAAGTATTGCTTTTATTTATCACAGTACTGAAGAGCTCGTTTGTAAGAATAAGCTCTTCAACATTCTCCAGGAATATTGAGAGAGTCGTCTGAATCATAAAATATTTCCCTTTCTTTTGGTGTTTTTTTAAATTACGATTTGAATCATTCGTTTGCTTTTAAATCTGTGTGTTCAAATTATTACTTCTAGAATTTTTTTCCCTTCGGATTTTATGCTTGCGGATCTGAAACTTCAAGTCATTGAGTTCCTATTTTTTTCCATCCGTTTTAATCGGCTCTCCCTCCTTCCAGTGAATTTTGGAACTTTTAAATAATTAATATCAAATACTTTTACCAATTACAAAACAATGATTAATACTTCATTTACCTTTCCGATGTCAAGTATTTGTATGAATAAACTCTTAAAGCCAAGCTGCTATTTTCATTGTTGAAAACTCCATTTACTTGGATTGCCTATTTCATTATTTTTAATAACAACCGTGTTCTTTCACTTTTGACATATATGTTTAAACTTGATTTTTGTTTATGGTATCATTAGTAATTTCAATTTAATAGATTTTATTTAAAAGTGTTGTATTGTTCTAATAATGAATATTTGATATAGGATTTAATTATTGTTTATTTCTGTATGTTTGTATACTGGTTTTATTTGGATTTAGATTATATATATATATATATATATATATATATATATATATGATTTTTAGTCGTTTATATATAGTCATGCTTTATAGTTAGGGTTAGTATAAGATTTTTCTTTCTAAATTCTTTCATTTTAGGGTAAGTTACCCTGTCTGTGTTTTCAACAACAATAGTAACAGGGATGGTTTGTACAAGAAAATTAATTTAACCTGGCTAAAGCTTGTCCACAGCCAAGCTGCTATTTTAATTGTTGAAAACTCCATTTACTTGGATTGCCTATTTCATTATTTTTAATAACAACAGTGTTCTTTCACTTGTTGACATACAATGTTTAAACTTGATTTTGTTTATGGTATCATTAGTAATTTCAATTTATTAGAATTTATTTAAAAGTGATGTATAGTTCAAATAATGACTATTTGATATAGGATTTAATTCTTGTTTATTTCTGTATGTTTGTATACTGGTTTTATTTGGATTTAGATTATATATATATATATATATATATATATTTCCACCCCCTTCTCTCTGTTTTCTTTTTTAAATTTAATTTGTCTTAAATTCTTTTATTCTTTTTTAAAAATTAATTTGATTTGTTATTTTACTTTTTAATGTGTGTGATTCCAATTTGCTACTTTTCAAAATACTTTTTTCTGCAAAGCAGATTTCAAACTTTTAGTCATAAGATCGAACTTTCCACATCAGTTTTTGCAACACTTCCCTCCTATCCTTTTTCCCTCCTATCCTTCCTCCCTCCTATCCTTCCTCGCTCCTTAAATATGAGGTCTAACATATTTTCAATAGTTTTGAGCTAATGATTTTATTTGAAAGCAATTCTATTGACAGATATGTGTTTTATAACCATTTCGGAAAGTATATATTCATACTTTAAAATAACCGCTACAATAATATTACAAAGCCTTGCAATCAGCAATATTTATATTTGAAAAAATCTTATCCATATACACTGAGTTAATTCTTTAAATTGGTGTATAGCAATGCTTTTACATAACTATAGATGACTTCATATTTCTGCATTATTATTTTTTGCAAGGAAAATTATGAACGAAAATCTTTGAAGATTTTTATTATGCATAATTATCTAAATGCCAAGTAAATTTATTTAATATTCAACATTGAACGTAAATATAATTGGCTTTGTACAGTAAAAAATTAGAACTTCGCCATTTTATTATTTTCTTAATGGCAATGGCGCAAACAATCAGTAGACATATTTTTTTTATTAATTACATAGCGTACACATCACGCAACGCCATTTACGAAATTTACAACATCACGATTCAAGTAATTGTTTTATTCTATCCCTAAAGTGATAAATTTAGCTCAAAATTTGAATATGTCTTTACTTGGCCATGCTAATTTTTGAAAAGTAGATTGGGAATATTCTCTCTGGATTTCTCGTGTACTCCCTTTGATACCACTTATACACTAAAGGCTTTTTTAATGGTGAATATCACGATAATAACTACTATAACTAAAAGAAATTCAGACTAAATATTTCGAGTGAGATGTTATATAGGTTTTTATAGTAACGATTTAAAAAGTGCATTTTTAAATGATTTATAGGTACAGGGATGTTGAAAAGAGAGTAAAAATCAGTAGCTATTGAGCAAAGATGAAAGTTAAGGTCCACTTTCCTTTTTAAGAAGTATTAATTTGAATCTAAAGCATAATTATCTAACCGCTCGTCTAAATAAATCTAATCTACATAATTGAATTCGTACAGTGATTAAACTAATATTTTCATAAGAAGGAGTGGCAATATGCAAGTAGGCCAATAAACAAAAATGTATGTAATATTGTATTTGGTAAGAAAAGTTTTAGAAAAGGTTTCATGGCTGTGAATGAAATCATTTTTTCTGTATTAATTGAATTGAATTAATATTTTCATAAGAAGGAGTGACAATATGCAAGTAGGACAATAAACAAAAATGTATGTAATATTGTATTTGGTAAGAAAAGTTTTAGAAAAGGTTTCATGGCTGTGAATGAAATCATTTTCTTCTGTATTAATTGAATTGAATTAATATTTTCATAAGAAGGAGTGGTAATATGCAAGTAGGACAATAAACAAAAGTGTATGTAATAGTGTATTTGGTAAAAAAAGTTTTAGAAAAGGTTTCATGGCTGTGAATGAAATCATTTTTTTTTTTCTGTTTTGCTTGTAAAATTGCTAATTTCTTTCACATCTTGTTGTAACACTTGTAGCGATGGCACGCTTGTGCTTGTAGCAAAAGTTAAAATTCTGTACAATTAATAAAATGAAATACAATTTTCTTTGGATGCGAGTGGCTATAAGCAGGAAAACAAACGTAATAATTCAAACAATATGAAATATTTTAACTTAACGCGAATGGCAATGCTACTGTGTAAAATTTTTTGTAAAATTGCATTTTATGTGTAGTTTTATGATATGATGGAGAAAATCGAGTAGAATAAAAACACGTAAACGTGTTTTGAATAAAATTTGAAACAGATTTGTATTTTTGCGCAGAAACCAAATGCCAAATTTCATCCATCTAGTTCGAAAATATCATTTGCAGACTTAGAGTCGTCTAAAATGACTAAATTAATTAAAATCTGGAGATTTATTTATTTACTAGATGTGCTAGATTTATTTACTAGACCCTGCGTTTCTCGGGACTAAAATACTTTCAAGTCTGAAATTTTTTATGTAAAAACTACTTTTGCATAGAAAATTATAATACCCAAAATTCTTTTATCGTCTGAAACGTTTTTGAATTAAAATGAGAATATCAATTGAACCATACGATTTTTAAAAACCGCCAAAGGCTGATTTTCTCCATAAGTTATTAATATTTGTTGGATAAGTACTTCAACTTTTGCTCATAACTTTTGCAGTATAAGAAAGGTTTTAACGGATGTTTTGGGACAATTAATTAGATAGTAAATTTTTCATTAATAAAAAGCTTTAAAATAAATATGAATAAAAAAATATTAAAATAAATAAGAGTATGTATAAATTATGTATCGTCTGCCTTCAAACTTTTTTTTAGTCTTCTTCCAGAATCCTGTTAATGTGTTCTAGCTACAGTTTTTCTTATGTATTCTTGTTCCTCACTAATAAAAAAATACAAATTGTGAATTTTATTCACAACTTAATTTTTGAAAATTTATTAAAATGAGTGCAATGAATTGAACGGAAATGAAACTTGTGTCATGAAAATCTATTTTTAAAAAATTTTAATATGGTGTAAAAATAGTTTTTGTGAGATAATACATATTTTCGAAAAATAACACTGAAAACGACAAAATCTTGCTTAATTTCTATTTAACTGAAATTTTAATTAACTTTTGGACTTTTAAAGGTTGACTGTGATCCTTCTTTTCTTATATAAAATATTTATAAAAATAAGCAAAATTTTCAGAAAAAAAGGTAAATTAGTTCGAAGTCTAACCGTTGCCGAGCAACGAAGTAGCTATAATTTTGCATTATTTCAAAATCGTCCGCATGTAATCAACAATTTATTAAATTTTGAAAAATTAATGAAAATTGAAGGAAAAATTTCCTTCAAAATTTTTTTAAAATTTTTAAGGAAAAAAAATTAATGAAAAGGAATTAAAAATATTCACAGATATAAATTTGGTATCATTAAAAAGGTAAAATTGTGAACTTTAAGATGGTATAAAAATATTTTTGTGGTATAATTTGCTCCGAAGTTACTGCGGAAATTTCATAGGTGTCTTCCTCTTACTTTAAATAATAAGTATGCAAAATTTGGTTGAAATCGGCCTAGTAGCTTCGGAGGGGATGTTGCACATACCATACGTACATACACACAATGACTTTTATTTATATTAAGATTTATTTTTGCAGTTAATAATCTTATCTAACTGCGTGTATGAGAAAACAAAAATAAGTTGTTATCGAAAGATTTTTGTGGGATTTCTACATTTAGAGTCTTTGAATTCTGGGCCCATATCAAAAATAATTATTTATTTATTTATTTAGATCCACGTCGACGGCTTACTCACCCCAAGGATTTAAAGCATTTTTAAGTTCGATTGGGAAAAGATGGCGTGGCAGTTTGGTGAGTGGAGTACTGGTTCAGGTATAATTCTCTTCACCTGACCACAGCTCAAAATTACTGTCCTCAGACGGCTCTCTTTAAAAGAGGACTTGAATTTAACTAAATTAAGCCAAACTTTAATAATTAATTTAACACAATACAGTACAGATTGCCTTTACATTAGATTAGAAAAAATACCCCATCGCCGTAATGGAAAACCTTTATCTGAAATTTTTACTTTGAAGAAGAAAATACTCCTTAAGGTATCCGACTGGTTTAAAATCATCGTTTTTGATGAAATTATCAAAATAATTTTTATGACTTAATTTTGTAGCCTGTTTAATCAGCTTTCTAAAACTGTCTCACTTTTTACTATACGTGAATTACAAATGGAGTTACAGCTGTTTTATCACCGAACTGTAAGCATTATTTTTTGTTGCATGGAAACTTTAAATGTGTTTTCTGAGAAATTATATTTTTGAGGAAAACTGTCGACCGTAACAATGATTTCTCAAAAAGTTATTCAGATATTGATATGAAATTTTATGAGATTGTTTTCTGTAATATGCTTGATGTTTCCTTCTAAAAACTAAGGTCAATTTTAAAATCAAGTATTATTTTTAAGTGCTTAAATATAAACGAAAAGCATTTTTTATGAAAAATTACCAGTTTAGTAACTATGCTCAGCTATATGTCAAAACTATTTTGAAGTACAAGAAATATTTTAGAGTATAACACTCATAACTGTCATAAAAATGTACTCCTACAAGGATTTATGTATATTTAGAATATGATTTTGTCTATGGCTGTTAGCGTAAGGCAAATATTTTAGTCATTTTCTTCAAATTTCTCAGTTTTTTTTTAAAAAAATATTATTTTGAAAGCCTATTTTTACAATATTTTCATAGTTTTAAAACATATGCAGTTGAAAAATAACATTGAAAAATATATATAAGTTATTTTTCAAATAATGTCTCCGAACACAGTCGGATACCTTAAATTGGAAAATAATTGCAAAAAAAGGTTATAAAGCGCTCCCTAATACTGTAAATTTCAATATTTCGACCAATGACAGATTTTTAGATGAAAAGGAGTGAAAAGGAGATAAAAAAAAATTAAGTTTTTGTTCTAGATCGGTATTTGTTAAACTGTGGATCATCACTCAAGTTGAAGTTACTAATATGTTAAAAACAGTCCCCGTTTTCTTAGTTGTTTTTCAATATTAATTGTGAAGTAAAAATAATAAGGCAAACTTGAAACGTTACGATGAAATTCGCCGTATAACTACTTCAAATTTAATTTATTTATCACAAACTGATGCCCGCGACTTTGTCCGCATAGTAACACATTATTATTATACTTTATTGCTCGGTATAAAATATTTTCATGTCTTTAAAGTTTTAATGTAAAAAATTCACGCATGCTCCGAAAAATCTTCAGGCGATAACAATAAAAACATAGAAATTGTGTTTGAAAACGCATTCTAAAGTTAATTAAAATTAAACAGAATTTTGCATGGAAAGGAAATTGGTATCATTGAAAAGCTAATTTTTCGAATTATAAGATGATGTTAAAATGGTTTTTGTGCGATAATATACTCTGAAGTTATTGCGAAGAAACGTTAAAATTTAGGGTAATTTTCGATTAATTAAGATTCTATTTAAATTTTCGAAATATCCTTTCTTGGTGAGCACCTACTACCCAAGAAGCAATCACCTGGCAAATTTCAAGTTTCTAGTCTCGGTAGTTTGCGAGATTCGTTGATGAATCAGTGAGTGATTTTCTCCTTTTATAGATTAACTAGAAAATCACCCGTCATGGTGTGACGGATACAAATTGCCTCTTCATTCGAGAGATTTCCCATCAAACTTGATGTGTTTAAATAGATATATATGCGAGAGAAATGTTTAACGTTGATTGAAAACAAATAAAATAAACTATGTTTTATGACAGGAATTTTTTTTTTTATTTACATATCATTTACATATTTCTTTATTCAAAAAACGTCTTGGTAAACAACGTTCCGTGTGAAGTATTTTTCGTTGTTTAAAGGAATGGCGCTAGAGTTTCCCCGACGGGGGGGCCTTTTTGCCCGACCGGGGAGCACGAACTCCCCGACAGGGGGGACGAGTGTTATGAAATTGGTCTCAAATTTTTCCCAGATTATTATTTATCAACTACAGTTGAATACCCCGTATAAAAATTTTCCCCGACGGGGGGCACAGCATCCCCGACAGGGGGGCCCTGGCCCCCCCGGTCCCCCCTCTGGCGCCACCCCTGGTTGTTTAACAATTTTATTATAATTCAATAACCATGAAATTCTCAGCTGGTCAAACGCAAGTCAATAGTTAAAATTTCAAAGGAATTCTTTTTCGAAATTCTAATCAAAACGTTGCCAAAAATATTATCAAATTATATCATCACGATTGCAATAAATAATCAGATGCATCGTGGCGTCCAAACTATATCACACGCATGATATACCACTGACGTAATTTACCACTTTCTTAAAAAACGGAAATTAATTTGAAATATATGATTAATATAATTTAAAATTTCTCGAGAACAATTGATCAAATTTTATATCAATCGATAGAAAATTTAATTTCATTATTTTAGAGCTATTAAATTTGAAGTTAGAACAACAATTACTCTTTTAAATTTAAAATAACTGAAATTTTGGTTCTCTAACGATGAAATAATGCTGTTTAACGTCTCGCAGTGCTATGGCTCGAGTTTTATTGTTGGTGACATCAGAGCGTTACCGAGAGACAGAAGTGGGCTTTTATATCAGTAATTACTATTTTCTGTTAGCCATACTTTATACAGTCATCAGTTTTTGGGTTTATGAAATGTTGTTCCGCTGAAAATTGTTTGAGTGAGTTAAAATCATAAGGATTCTCAGGAAAATGACAGCTAAGTGGTTTAAACGTATACGTGCATATTATAATGCAGATTAGTAGGTGTTTATACAGTCAAACCTCGGTATAATGAACCCGGGATATAACGATCTCTCGGTTATAACGAACATTTCAAATAGTCTCAACCGTACTTTTGTGCCACTGATATTTTCTGAAATGCTTATAACGATCTTCCGAAGCAAGGAATTCGGATATAGTGAACCAAAATTTCCATTTTACAAGCTTAGGTTTTGCTCTTTAACGAAAAATTACTACTTATTTTCATACTTTAAAGAAATAAATGTAGATACAATTAAGTATAAGTTAATTTTACTGTTTAATGTTTTAAGAACAAATATTTATTTCATTATAGCTTATTACTAATTGCAAATTAGTGTGATTAATTCGTTCAGCGCAGAAATGCATTTAAGTATTATATCAAATTTTGTGTAGCCAATATTTGAAAATTCGGATATAGTGTACCCTCGGTTATAGCGAACTTCTGCCTCGTTCCGTTGAAGGTTCATTATAACGGGGTTTGACTGTATATCAGTTATATTTCACGTAAGTATGCCTTGAAATCGAATCGCATTATTTCTGAAATATCTCTATCTCACATTGAGAATTCGTGCCACTCTACCGCCCTTCAAAGATAAATTTTCTTCTTATCTCTTAATTCTACCGAATTCGGATTGCATCGATTGAAATAGTCAGATACCCAGTGAAGCGAATTTTCATTTTATATTCCAAACACTTAACGAAATCATTGAAACGGTCTCATTATTTAACTCCTATGCAACTTCTCCCCATTGGTACCCACGTTTCAACTCCACGATCCCAAAAAGCCTCTATTAAACGTCTGAAACGGGGAAAAAATATCAATTTCTGCAAAATGAAAGTGCTCGGTTTTTATTTATGGCCACTTCGCTCGCCATAACAATACCCACACTGGGAGAAAAAGGGGCTTCATTAAACGAAGGCGCACGCATTCAATGAATACATTGGGAATGATGAGTTGTTGCTGTGGCAAGAAGGGGGTGCTTCATTATAGCTAACAATCAGAGAGAAACAACTATTTTTAGCCAAATCAGAAGCTGTTTCGCAAACAAAATTGCTTCGCTTTCGGGGAGTAAGCCCGGGAGTTGTTTCTCTAAATTTTCGTAAA
>BGPR01029291.1:0-19371 GCA_013235015.1 Araneus ventricosus | reverse complement strand
TTCAGCTTCTTCCCCTTTAATTTTGCAATTTCATATTGTCAATAGATAGGGTTTGTACGATAGCTTGGTAAATGAAAGGTTTTAAGTTCAAAGACAGGGTTTCTCTTCTTGTAATCAGGGAAATTTCCGTATCGAAATAGTTCAGGAATTTTTTCAGCATTGTAATCAAATATAAAATATCTCTATTAATATTAAAATAGAATCTGTGTGAGTTGGCTCTCTACAAGGCAGACCGTTCAACCTAGAGGCATGGAATTTAGCACAAACGTACTTTGAAGGGTGGGAATGTGCAATTAAAAATTAATCGACATTTTGGCCTTTCATCTTATAAACTTAGAAATTATTACACCACAAAAATCACTTTTAAAATCATCTAAAAGTGCGAAAAATTACCTTTTCCATCATGCTAATTAAGGGATTGTACAATTTTTAGCTAATAGTAATGAATTTTTAAAATTATTTTTGGCATAATTTGCAACAATACTTTTCAGTGTTGCATTTTGGCATAATTTGCAACAATACTTTTCAGTGTTGCAATACAATTCAAACCGTTTTTACTTTCTCGTATACGAAGTATACAAAGAGAAAGTACTGTAATTGTCAAAAAATTCGAACTAGAGATTTTGACGAATCTCCACGTTTTAGACCTCCCTGAGTCCGAAAAACACAATTTTAGAATCATGTCTCTCTGTCTGTGAACACGATAACTCGAAAACTATTAGAGCTACAGGGATGAAATTTGGTATGTGGTCTTTAAACAAAATTTGTAGGTTTCTATCAAATTTTGGACAAAATCCGTCAACGGGAAGTCTGTCTGTCTGTATGTCCGCGGTCATGTGAACACTATAACTCAAAAACTTGAATAGCTAGATGGATAAAATTTGGTACACAGTTTTCTTGTCATAAATGTAGATCCGTATAAAATTTTGGGCCAAATCCGTCAAAAAGAGGCGTTCAAATTGCATATTCAATTTCTTTTAATCCGATTCTCATGCGCATGCTTAATGGTAGCAATCTGTTGTTCTAAATTTTATTTACAGCAATAAATAATGTTTACAAACATGAATTGTAACAATTTTCTTATTGTTGTAAATAAAATTCAAACTGATCTCATTATTTCAGCAAATCTTTTATTCACGCGCTTTTGCAATTGTTACGGTTGTTGTAGTATAAATTGTTTTCTTGGGAATTCAATTCCAAAGCAGAATTTTCGCTTTAGTATTCATTGCATCGCCTATTTTATCGCACCTGCTTCCAAGTAATATTTTTTTTGAAACGTGGCAACAGATATTTGATTTCAGATTTGTTTGTTTGTTTCACTTTCTCGTATACGAAGTATACAAAGAGAAAGTATTGTAATCGTCAAAAAAATTCGAACTCGAGATTTTGACGAATCTCCGCTTAGAAAGTATACGAGAAAGTTTAGGGGAGATCACTCCCGCTGGTTATTATTTAAACAAATATTTATTTGCCTGTTTCTCTTCTATTGTCGAAAGCTAAGGAATTTACCTTCTTTTTTATTTCATAAATTTTACTCTGATATCTGCAAGTTTTTTAAAGATACTTAGCATATTAGGAAAAACCTAAAGTATGTTGAAAAATGTTTCATTTACTTATATCAGTATGTTTTATTCCAGTTACATGTTGCTAGGTTAAAATGTGCCGCGCCATTTTATTATTGTAATAAGATGCGTATTTTACAGAAGGAATAAGAAAGTTAGTTCCAACAGGATGCAATTAGATGTTACATTACACGGGCAGCTATTTGTCTCCAGGGCCGGCCTTAATAAATGCGGGGCAAAAATGAAAACAGTTTTGGATAACCCGATATTATTTAAGTTTTAATCAATAATACATAACCAATAAACAAGATGAATTTTTAATTAATCATTTATCTTATTTTAATAATTAATATAAGCAATAATATTTATCGCATATTGGTTATATATGCGAGAAAAATATGAAGGAAAATCTATTTCTGAGTGAGTTTCACTTTTATTTATTTAGATTTATACTTTAAGTAAAGAATTTTGACTTTAATTATCAGGAAATCATCGCCAGCAATTTTGATAATGTAGATATTGAATTATTTATTGAGGTATATTATTAATTAAAAACAATGTTTACATATGCAGAAAAAGTTATTTTATCTTTAGTTCTGTCATTCCTATTGAATTCCGAATAAATATTTCGCTTATCTTATAGTTACAGCTAACATTTCAATAGGAGGTGTAGACAATCTCATCCAGATATTCTGTGACTGAATCTTAAGAATAATTTTTGCCGCGAGTTCGCCAGATGATTGGGCACTCATTCGGAAATAATTGAAAAACCTGTCAGGGTTTTGTCGTAAATCCCCAAAAGACGTATAAATCCTACTCCTATTAAGCCTAGAATCAACAAATATGTGTACCCAATATCGTCTATTTTGTTTAAAAATATATTTATTGGACACTAGGTACGCGAATGCAAAACGGTTTCTTTCGAAAATTGCCGCCGTTTCCCGGATACGTGAGTACTGAATCGGTGCGACAACGCCTGTGGAAAAATCTGGGAAGGGCGCTTTTCCATTGTTGATTTATTGCTCGCTGCACTGTTCTCAATGTATCTCATGCCGGGTATTCCAAGGAAAGATGGAGTGACCCCGAAACCCTCGAGCGAAGCAGATCCTTTGTCCCCCGACGAGAATTTTATTACAGTAGGGAACGCTTTTCCGGCTTTTAACTTCTGTGGTTTCAACAACGGAGACACCAAAACACACCCCTTTGCAGAATCTGAGCCTCCCATGTTCGTCAATGAGGGAAGGAATGTACTTCTTGGTGTATGTTGCTCTCTCAGCTGTTAATACAACGAGTAAACTGTGAATCATGCAACAAAAGAAACGGCGTGTTTCGCCATACTCTTTAATAAATTTATGGAAGGGATCTTGAGTAGTTGATCATAACGACACATAGAACTGAATAATTATAAAATATAGAATAATAATAGAATGCATGCTTAGTACATGGTTTCTATTATTATACATTCAATTGGACTCTCAAAGAGCTATTCACACTATGCGGTTTCAAAGCTTCTTGTTGAGGAATTTTGGATAGATATGACTTACATAGCAATTATATTTTACTTTGCTTCTTTAAGAGAATGGTTAGTATGAAATCATTTAAAATTTAATCTACATTAACTTTCTCCCATATTACTTTGTTTATGGAAGTCATTCGTATAAATCACAGTTAAATCTTTTTTTTTTCCAAAAAAAAAGCTATCCATTCAGTTCCGTACCTTCCATTTTAATTAATTTCGTTGGATAGATTTAATTCAAAATGGCTAATGCTAAAAATTTTAAACGTGCAAATTAAATGAAGTTTAAATGAATTATTATTAATTATTTAAATTCATATTAGAGGGCGAACCAGCAACTCACCGAAAGCAATGCGCTAGTTATAAATTAATATATGAAAATAGCTCAAGTATAGAAAGAGATATATGTCCAGATATGTCGGGTAGGCCCTCTGAAACTCATGAAAGGATACATGCTGAAATAAGTGAACAATTGTTAAACACGAACTTTTAAATACGTATTAATACAGGTTTTAATTCGATCAATTATACTCTCATAAAAAAATTCATGCAAACTTTATTTCTAGAAATTTCCTATCGTTTTGAAAAATGAATATAAATAACGTAATTAACTGAAATGTGTGACCTTTCGCTCTGAAGAGTAACTAAAAATTAATAAAAAAATAGGTTACTTAGATTTTTAACTTCATCAAAAACCTGTGTGTTTTACAAAGCTTCAAAACTTCATAAAAATTGGAAATATTTTTCAACATCTCAAAGCAATTATAATCGTCACAACATAACTAATAGGTCTTTATACTACCATGTAAATTTATGAATGTTTTCAATTTATAAATACATAAATAACAAATTGTGACGCTTTGACCCTTATTTGGAAAAATACATCTGCCCTTAAATAAAAGATTTGTAATTGTCTAAAATTTTCAAAAATATAAAGAACTAAAACACAATTATTATGTGCTTTTATTAGCATGTAAATGCTTATAATATCATAATTAAAATTAATTTAATGTATATTTGTAAATTTTAAAAAATGGAAAGGAATTGGGGAAAATTTTCTACTACCTTTCACCTTATTATCAGTATTTGTAAAAAAGTAAGGGTATTTATTAACGTAGTATAACCCCGAGAATCCAAAATTTCTGATTATACGAACATATATATATATATTTTAATTTTCTGAAAAATTTACAGAAAAATGAAGGAAAAATAACATTTACGAATCCGAAACAAAACTAAAAAAAAACTCGATTTGTTCTTCAAGAGGGAATGAGAATCTTAGTGAGTAGAAAAAAACTCGGATATTTTCTTTCTACCCTCAACTTGTTTACCTCTGTACCGTAAGAATTGCCGCCTGCTCTTTCCGTAAACCTTCACAGAGCACAAAGAGTCAAAATCTACTGCATCAAGAGTATTTTACTGAATTTCCTGATAATCTGAATTCCCCGAAATCCGAACAAAGGTCATCTCCCAATTAGTTTGGATTCCCGGAGTTCTACTGTATAGCTTTATAAATATACGTACTGTAATAAAATGCTGCTTAATTGAGAAAAATCATACATTTATTTTTTGTGTTTAGTTTATGAATTTAAAAAAAAAAGAATACCGAAAAGATTTATTGTATATTTAGGAAATGTAAAAATGGAGAAAATTAACCAGGTAAATATAATTTTGCCATAAATTTGAATACCAATACATGTTCATGAATTTGCTACAGCTCCTAAGTGCATATCAGACAAATGCTCTTATTAAATTATAATACAAATGCTCTTATTTGATTTCATTCTACGATAAAATTTGACACTGTATATGGTTATTTTAATTTAATGTACACCTTAGCTCCAATGAGTGATTTTTTTTTAAAACTGTCACATATTCACAACTATATCACTATAAATACCATTTTCTATTTAAAGTCATTTGTATCCAGTAAAATTATTTTTATCTTTTAAAAAAGAATAAGCTTAGGTAAAAGCGATTACACTTTTATATTTCAAGTTATTATTTCATGCGTTGATAAAGAAATTAGCGCCGAATGAATATTATTTTTAAAAAAAAGACAAAATAAAATTAAAACAGTTTAAAATCGGTTAAGAAAATAAGAGATTTATAAGAGCATTCTGAATAAATCTTCTTGTGCGAAAACATATGAAAATGGTCCTTTAAAACGCAAACGAGCCTCCATCCCATGACCTGCGTCAGTAAAGCCTCCCGCGTCGGCTATCTCAGAGATGTTCCCCACCTCCCGTGAAGGACATCGTAGCGCTATAGAAAGGAGGAATTTAGGCGGACATTCGATTTCCTGTGGCCGTCCTTTGCGCGTGCTTTGGCGCCGCCGGGACCTCCTTTGGATACCACAGCCTCCCGCGAAGTACGTACGTGGGGAAGTCCTTGGGAGTAGGGTGTGCTGTGTGGGTAACGGTGAGAATACTCTGAGATTCAGTTCTATCGTTAAAGTTCGGTGAACTATGAGAGTTCAGCAGTCTATAGATAACTCAGAGCGAGTTATGGAAAACACTGAGGGTTGGTATAAAATATCGACGTTGACAAACGTTCGAAAAATGCAAACGGTCCACCAAAAGGACACTTTCCAGTCGAGATGCTTTCGGCTAACAAATAACTCAGGGTGAGTTTGAGAAATACCGAGGGTCGGTATAAGATTTCGAAGTTGAACAAACGCTCGATAAAATGCAAACGGTCCACCAGTGGGACACTTTTCAGCCGATAAGCTTTCTACTAACATGGGGTCAAAAAACGCCCGTTAGTCGTTCTGAGTTCCATTTTCAGAATCACAAACAAACACGACGGGAGGTCGCACTCCGTCTGTTTACTTTTTCATCTCTATCTTTCTCTCTCCTTTAAACAACTTACCTTCAAAATCCAGGGAAGTGGTTCTTGTCTTGCCTCCAGATGATTCGTCCTCAAGCTGGACAAATCACCCAACCTCAGTCGTGTGCCTTCCTTCATGGTGTTGATTGGATGTTGTCAATCTTAACGGGAGGTGTTTGTCGGCTTAAACGCGGGTGGTCTGACCACTGAAAGCTAAAAACTGCACTGCGCTGGGCACTTGTAGGCTTGCGTAAGGTTGGCAGATTTATCACCCTCTTACGCTCCTCTTGTGTCGTTCCCTCGGGGACTTCTTTCATCCTCCGGCTTGTCGGCGTGTGTGACCTGAACGGCCCGTCGTGGGAAAAGGGGAGACATCACAACGTCAAGCTATAAAGCAATGTTGTCACGGTTAATTTTTTTGAAACAAAAAAGGAGATTATTAACAAACGATTATAGTTATTTTAAATAAAATAAAGAATCCTGGTTTAGCTCTGGGGGCTACAGCCCTTTTGCCCCTCTGAATTCGCCACTGCACTATAATACACAAGTTAACCATACAAGTTCAATACCATATATACACACGGTCACCTGATGATTTCTAGACGCAAATTCTATCGTTCTATAACAAGTTATGATCAGAATTAAATAACTTCATTCCTAAAATAAATTTATCTGACTAGACTTTCAGAATCACGCACTTCACAACAGGTAATCTTTAGAATCTCATAAAAATGCGAAAAAAAAAATTAGAATCTTATGCGAAATTCTAAAAATAATAATAATAATAATCCTATGATCTTATATAGTTGGGTGAATTTTGAAGATTTTGTTTTACCTAGTTTTATATTTATAGTATTTTGTCGAAATTAGAAGTGAAACACTTCATACAGAGCAATTTAGAAAAGAAATATACAAACTCTCTCTATATATAGGTATATAAATTCTATAAAATAGTAACTCTTTTCATATAGGTCTAGAAACTATTTGTGAGAATAATTTCCATAATATTTTCGAGAACTTTAATGTCCTTGTTTAGACACTATATCATTTTATTAAAATTCTTAGAATCTGCTCTGCTTTTATTACTGATTAAGAAACAATTTTCATTAAAATAACTATTTTTGTTGAATCGAATAAAGGTGATCCAAAGAATGCAAATCTTATAATTAATTTCAGAAAAAGAAATATATATTTTTTAATTCGTATTTACTCCATTAGAAATGAAATTCGTTTAATTCTTAACTCATTTGTCATTTAGATAGAAACTGGGGAAATCCTTAATAAATATCGGATTAAAATACATGAAATAGCATATTCTACAGACAATTTTGCATTAAATATATAGTACTGCAATTAACTTTCAACTTAAGAAATTAAAAAATTACTAATGCAAGCGTGATTATCATATCAGAAAAGTTTAATTGACAGAATTTAATTCATTTGATGTGCAAACGAAATTCAAGTGTTTCATCTTATGTACGAAAAAGAATTATTGTACGTTCCCTTAAAAGTAGAAGTTTACTCACAAAGTTCTTCTGATTACACAGGATGTAGGGTTGTAAAAACATTCCATACTCATTGAAGAAAAGAATTCTCCACACCCCGGCCGATCGCCCTGCACTGTAAAAAAATTACTGTAAATTTACAGTAAAAAGTACTGGCAATCAGGGTGCCAATGCAATTTTCAGATTATTAAAAAGTGTTATTTTACATGTAAAAGGATATTTTATATGAAAAATCAAATGCATCAACAAAAATTCCTTAATAGGAACTCGCACCATTCTAAGATAGTTGATAAGTAATTTAAATATATAGATTAAAACAATAAATAATTTTAAAATGTTTTAACAATGTAGGGGAAAGTAAAGAAACATGCTAAAATTATTAGCAAAAAGTTACAATATATAATGATGTATAATGGTCATGCCTAGGACATGACCTTCAAAAAGGTCATGTCCTAGGCATGGAGAGCGAACGTGAAAATACTTCAAATCATTAAAAATGCTTTTGCATTTTATACCATCAACAATAACATTATCACGTTTATGTTCCACAATTAAGTGATAACTTTCAGGTGTTCTGAAATCACCTATGCAATATGGTTTTTGTATGAACATATTCTTTGTTATGTCATAATATCTACAGAAATTTTCTACTATAAAACTTTCAGAAAATCCACCAATAGTATGAGATCCCAAATTATTTTCAATTTTTCAAATTTGTTTTCATTGCTATATAGAAAAAAATGATCTACATAATCTTTCAGTGTATTTAATGTTATACTAAATTTTTCACAAGTAAACATTTTTGAAGTGTTCCAGTCTGTAAAATAAACGATAAAAAAATCAAATGGATACAAGATAGTTACATTTTATGCTTTATTTAAGGTATCATATATACATTAAAGGCATCAACAAAAATTCCTTAATAGGAACTCGCACCATTCTAAGATAGTTGTTAAGTAATTTAAATATATAGATTAAAACAATAAATAATTTTTAAAAAAAGTTTTAACAATGTAGGGGAAAGTAAAGAAACATGCTAAAATTATTAGCAAAAAGTTACAATATTTCTTCTTTCATTTAATAACCAGCATTAAAAATATGAATATCTTTATGGACCAGTTTGAATAAGAATATATAGGGTAGATGCTCCAATTTTGGCCACACTGGATCTGTTTTTCCAATAATTAACCAGAAATTTCAAATTAACTAATAAGAAGCATACCAATACTTTAAACAATCCTTATTTTACTATTTTCACTCTGATTGGTTCATTTTTCTCAAACATGTGACTTGTAAAAAAAATTAAATGCATGATCATGTATTGTGTACTCACAACTGTTAAGGTTTTTGTTAAGGAACAAGGTTTTACTGTTTTTTATCATCAGACTCTCAGAATTAACTGTTTATTCTAAAAGTGATTAATTACCCTTAGGATTTGTGAGGTAAACTTTCTTTTTATTTTGATTTCATATCAAAATTATTTTTAAGATTAAATGGGTGGTGGCCAAAACTGGTACTTTAAATTTACTATATGTGCCAGTTTTGGCCATGCAGGTGGCCAAAAGTGGAACACTACATGTTCCAGTTTCGGCCACATAACTTCATTATTGTATTTTGAGTCATTACATAAATTTAAGAATATCTGGATAAAATAAAATCAACTAATTTAGTTTTGTTTATAAAATAAAAGCAACTAACTTAATTTTATTTCTAAAATAAAAGTAACTGATTTAGTTTTGTTTCTAAAATGAAAAGTAACTAATACAGCTTTGTTTGTTTTCATTTTACATAGTAATGGCTCCAATTAAAAATAAGAAGGCAGGTAGCATTTCCATAAAAAAATTTTGCTACTCACCATCTAAAGTTGGTAATGCAGTTAAGGCCATTGAAAATGGTATGTCAAAAACATCTCCATTTTGAATGTTTACCTCACATTTATGTTAGAAAATTTGAATTTGAGGAACCTGACTCGAGTTATGAGCAATATTCTTTTATATTCATGGATTGCTCTAATTTTAAAAATACATATTTGTGGATATTGTTAGTGAATATAATAATGTAAATTCTTGATTTGTAATATTTTTTAAAAAATCTATGCTTTTGCAATGTAAGTTTATTCCTCTCCCCATTTTTTGTTTCATATTTTATCAAAAAAAATTATGCGAGTATATATAGTTTGTATTTTATCAACCAAATTAAATTATAGTTTGTATTTTATCAACCAAATTAAATTAATGTTTTCTGCATTCCTGTTTTTTTAAACTGAAATCTGCAGCTAAAATCAGTTTGCGTAAATTTTATTACATATCTTTATAAATTCATCAAAAAAAATCACATTTCATATAACAGAAAATGTACTAAAATATATATTGCATAAAAATGATTTATTTTTACTTAAAATTCATTCAAGTGTCTGTAAAAATATAATATTAGTGTGGCTAAAACTGGTGCAAATTGGGTTAATTTATTTAATAATTCATAACTCGACATCTAAAATATTTTCAGAAAAATATAACTAGCAGAAAGTCAATAAAATTTAAGAAGAATAGTATAGGTATGATTTAATATACTAAAATAGTCTACTCTAGAAATTTCCATTTCAAATTTTCAAGGTGGCCAAAACTGGGAGATCTTTAATTCTATATATATATATATATATATATATATATACGTATAGATTTTAAACAAATGACAATCCCGCAACATTAAAACTTGTATTCAAATACACTAAAAGGTCAGTATTTTATATAAAAGAAATTTCCATATTTAAAGCTTACAACAGAAAAACACTAAAGCAAGGTTACTAAAACGTAAATGTTTACTTGAATTTTTCTGAATACAGGCAGACGATGGAAAATTTAAATAAAGAAAAAGTTCATTCTCAAAATAATATTCCAAAGTATACCAAGAAAAATGTTTCATTTATAAATGAAATATTAATGAATAATCAACTTAATAATATATTTCATTATTTCGTTTGAAAACATAAAACTTTTTTAATTATAAAATTTGATATCTTGTTATAAATCATTTTCGATACTTGTAAATAATAAATATATTTTTCCCTAGTAGAATATAATAAATGCAAGTGAAAAAACAAATATGTCTGTAAAGAACAAAAAAAGTTATATACCAATGTAATACGAAGCCTAATATTATATATTCAAACAATGTTAATCAACTTCTTCTTTTGTTTAAAATCACCCTTAATAGGTAATTGGATAAAATAAATGATATAGTACAAAAAATTAAACAAATTAATACAAAATGTATAAAAACACAAGAACTTAATTTTATGTATTTTCATCAAATCAGGCGTAAGTAATGTGAATGAGAATGTTGCGTTCCATTTCAGTTCCCGCGTTACTGAATCAAGGTTACTGAACTGGCCGCAGCAGCGGCGCTGGCGGGGTTTGACTGGTAAAATGTACTGCAGAAGTGCTGGTGGCACTGTGTAATTTTCCATTTTACAGTATACTTTACCTTAAAAGTTTCGGAATTTTTTTTACAGTGGTATGAGGAATTCTTTGAGGGGATACTTAATCAACGCTATCCCTTTTTTCCATTTATGGAAAGTTTGTATAGGTAAAAAAAGTAAAGGAACATGCTGGCTGGAAATACCAGCCAGACTCGATGATATTGAGATCACTGAGATTTGTACTAGATAATTTTTTTTCTGAAAGATAAACAGTTTATACTTAAAAAATATTAACTAGATTCATGTTTAGGTTATTCTCTGAAGGATTCTTCTCCCACTTTTGTCACTATAATGCATATGATCACTCCATTTGATCATTTTTTTGCGATTCGGATGTGATTTTAAAGAGACCACATATACAAAAGTTGGAGACGAGTAGTGATTCACCAGTCCATCGTGTAGTGTACTTACAGAAATATTTATTTTTTTTTAGATAACCATCTTCAAAGATAACTTATAAAAACAAAGTTCATTCATTTCATTATTTTAGAAGAGAACTGTTTTAGAGCTAAAAAAAGATTCTTTCGACAAAATGTATAAATGAAAGAGAAATATTTGAATGGATATACTGAGGTTCCATGAATAAATTTTGAAAAAAGTAATAACGATAGTAAGTATTAGTAGCTTTTTTTTTTTCTATCTCTTCTTGCTTTTTTTCTGTATTATTTTTATTATTCATTTTTAAAAAAGAAATGTAATAAATGATAGTAAGTTGAGGTTTTTTATCTCTGCTTCAGATTTTTTTAATCCTTCCAGATTTTATATTTTTTTAGTTATCCACTTACTGCACCATTATATTTTTATATACCCTCTTTCAAATGTGTAAAGCATCCCCCCGCCTTGAAATCTGTGAAATCTGGCTATCACTTACTTTACTTTTGCCATAGATAAATCAAAAAACATAAATTAAAAAATTCAGTATACATTTAAATAACAATTAATAAATAAATAAATAGAGCAAGAGAATGCTCCCTTTACTCCTGGTCAGTATTGGCATTTATATTTGTTTGTTGTATTTGCATTATACAATATCTCTATAATTTTTTTTTTTTAAGATATTTTTTAGTTTTCTATTTATCAAGTCGAGACCCAGTTTTGCAGAGACAAAAGTTCTAGAGGTAAAATTCTCTCCTCCTTTGTTCAGGCCATGGTTACACACCCTTTCAATGCATGTTGTAGTAACTTCGTTACTACACAATAATTCAAAAACAAATGGTATTGGGATGACCTACTCCATGTCTGGCTCTTACGAAATGATCAATAAATACCTTAAATAGGTAAGGATGCGGACACATAAAAGACATTTAATTACGGACAAACACAATGCACACAATGATACATTGAGAAGTTACAAGTACATCTATTGCTCTGAGTTTGAGTTTTGAAACGAATGTCCATGGAATTTTTTACTACAACGGCTGTCTTAACCTTACTTCCACCGTACATCCAGTAAAAGTAAAAACAGAATAATAAATAAGTAACGCTGCCAACTAGGGTTAATTGAGTTATGAGGTGATGCCATTCGCAACACATACTCAATACGCATGAAGATTTCTTTACTGTGCATCTCTGCATTACGCAGGTTTGCTGTGAGAGAGCTGCGACGATTAGTAATAGGGGGGAGCACCCACCAGGTTTTAAGGATACAAACATAAACAAATTCATGACATCCAGACGTCTCAAAACTCCCATCATGAAATAAATAAACGGAAGGAACCTACCAAGTTTAGGATATTTTTAAATACTGGATGAATTAGGGCGTTTTCAATAAACCCTATTCTCTTTACCGATAATATCCAAAAGTTTTAATTTCATTTTCTTTGAATTAGAATTCTAGGTAATACACGGCATATCAACAGTGGTGGAGGATCTACGGAGGATAAATACATATTGTGTGCTCAGCATCTTGAACAGAGGAAACCTGCCTGAAAGCAACTGCAGTGCCTGGTTCGTGAATTAAAATGAAGTTGGTCACACCTTCTTGTTGAAAGCAGTTTTTTTTAATCTTTTGTTTTTTCCCTGAACCATTTATCTGTACTGGGGTAGACTAAGAACGCGGACAATACCTTTTCATGATCTCTGGAAGTAACCAGCGCAAGAATTTTAAAGGAAAATTATATTTTCTTATTATTAAATTGGCTCGAAATGCGCTTCCTGAAAAAATGTCAACCTTTAAAGTTTATAAAAAAATTAAAATTCAAAAGTAATTTAAAATAAAATAACAAAATTAAACTTTTTTTCAAAGAAATTCCAAATACTTTTAATATAAAGTTTGGTGCAGGCAGTCGAAATTGACATAACTGATCTGTAAGAAAAAACATGAAGAATCTAAATTTAAATGATGTTGATTTCACTTTACGTTCGGCACACGGTCCTTGTAATCAAAATGAGCCAGTAGAGAAGCGACCTTTCAACTGAACAGTAACACACCTTATAAAATTGGATATCCGAATACTACGAACACTTATAAATTAAAACGGATTATTTAAATTGCGGTAAATCTGAGTTGATAGTGTGGTTCGCCAATTCTTCTTGACGCAATTTCACGTGCTGTCGCCAAATACTGTTTTGTACGCAGTACGCTTTTATTGCTCTTTGCGCATGCGTCACCTGAAAACAAGAGATTGAGCAATGCAATGGGTGACATTAAAGGTGTACAGAAATTTAGGTAGATTCATAGGAACTCTACCCATTAAAATAATTCGACAATATCCTCGTGGAAAATTTCAGACCACCGATCATGACCCTGTGAACCCAAACCACCGTTCGTTAAAGTTTATATATATATATAGGTATATATATATATATATAACGTTTTTCCCATGTTATCTTGTATCAACTGGAGTAATTTTATGTAAATTTAACCAGCTTGGGACATGCTAAAGATAGTGAAAATGTCGGTCGAGTTCGCAGATGGGCTATTCAGCTCAAAGGGGGTGAAATGGTGGGGTGGAAATTTCATTTTCCCATACCTTTAAGAAAAATAGAAAGAAAATTCAAATTAGGCGATTTATTGCCTTATCATAACGAACAATTCTTTAACTTAAACTTTTCTTTCGATAGCCAAGCAATTGCTTAGTTATGAGCAGAAAAGGATTTTCCACCCTTCCTCCCTCCCCTAACTTAAAGTACGTTTTAACCAAGCATGTTACCCCTTGTTGGAAAGCTTTCCTGGGTTACTTGCAGTTTCTTCCACTCTCTTCATTCTGTAGCTCTAATACTTATGAGAATAGAGGGTAAAATGTTCTTTCCTTATTATTATAGTAGAGAAATATATGCATAACGGGGCTTTGGCTGAAAAAGATAAACATGATAACTAGAGTAATTTTGATTAGATTTTAACTGGCGACGGATATGTTGTAAGGACGGTGAAATCTCGGCCCAGTTCACAGATGCAATCTAGCTCAAAGGGGGGTGGAAATGGGGATGGAAATTTTCCCATAATTCCTTTTACAAAATGAAAATAGAAAAGAAAATTCAAACAAGGATTTATTGCCTTATTATAACGAACAATATTTGAATTTAAACTTTTTCGATAGCTACACTGCTTAGAAGTTATGAGCAGAAAAGTGATTTTCCACCCTTCCCTCCTCCTCCCTTCCCTAAGTAACTTAAAGTGCACGTTTTAACCTAAGCATGCTACTCCCTTGGTTGGAAAGCTCTGCCATCATTTGCAGTTTCTTCCACTTTCATTCTTAGCTCCAATACTGATGAGAATAGAGGGCAAAAATGTTCTTTCCTTATTTAGTAGAGAAATATATATGCATAACGCTTTACGGTGTTATTTTGTAAACACGATAACTAGAGTATGATTAGATTTTAACTGGCGACGGATATGTTGAAGGACGGTGAAAATCTCGGCCCAGTCTACAGGATGGACTAACTAGTCTAAAGGGGTGGAAATGGTGAGGGACTTATAAATTTCATATTCCCATAATTCCCTTTACGATTCAAGATAGAAAGAAAATTCAATTAGGCGAATTATTGCCTTGTCACAACAAACAACTTTTGAAACTTTTTTTGATAGCCACAATTTCTTGTAGTTATGAGCTAAAAAAGCCATTTTCAATCCCCTCCTCAACTTATATTTCCCCATAGCTTGTTAAGATTGAAGATAAAAAGAAAATCAATTAGGGGAAATTATCACCTTATCATAACAAACTACTTTTTATATTGAAAGTTTTTTGACAGCAAGAATTACTTAGAAGTTATGAGTCCCCATCAACCGTATCTACTCTTTCACTTTATACGGTATAATATATATAATTAATTTATGACTAATTAATTTATAGTTAATATCTTTGTTAAATTTTGTTAATTATAACTTGCTAATTGATATATCTGGCTTTGTCGATTAAAATGTTTTCATTTTAATATTTTTTAATGTAAAAAATTACTTCATTGTATAAAATATTATACAATGAATAATTAATGAATATTTTGAACAATTAAATTAACTATTTAAATTATTCATTAATTTAAAAGCGTGAAAATGGGAATAGCTGGTCCCATATAAATTGTTAAGTATCGTTCACTTTTAAATTTATCTTAGCATTCTTCCTTCCGGAAACATTTCTTCGTATTATTTTTGATCAACAAGAATATTGTTACGTATTCAGTTTAAAATTACTTTTGAAAAAAAAGACAAAATGAGAGAAAACAAATTTATGGAAATGAAATATCGCTGAAAATGCCTGGTTTAATTTTTTTTAATTAAAGTAAAATTTTAAGTATCTTTTAGCTTTGAAAAAGTTGAAGGTGACTTTCTCTTTTCTTAAATAAAAAGTCGGATTGAAATCTGTCCAGTGATCAGAGGGATGTGAAATATACATACATAGCCACAGTTACTTTTATTTAAATTCACTAATAGATAATTATACAAAAGATTACTCGCATATAGTATGAGCCATGCAGTGGTTTTAGTAGTTTCAACAATTAAATTTTAACTTTAATTAAGTAAATAGTTAATTTTAATTAATCAAATAATTTTACTGGTTAATTTGATAATAGGAATTTTGACAGAATAGGTTTCAATTTGTTATTTAACTAAATATGGCGGGAATATGATTTGTTTAATGAAATCAATATAAAGTAATAAAAACGATAGATATAAATAAGAGTTTCTTTATCCTTTACTATTGGAAAATATCTCCTTAACTTTAAAATTGTTTGGGATTTTCTGCCTGAGCATTTGGTTTTAAATCCGTCGATAGAGATTAAATTTACTGTTCCAAATTGGCTGCATCTATATCCTTTAAAAAAACACGCATTAAATTCCTCGCATACACACACAATGTTAATAATAATGTTGTATATCACTAGAATTTAGTGACTATTATCTCTGTAACCAGGGAGTCTCTTAAAATGAGTTCTATATTTTAGTAGTAGTATTTATGTTTCCATGTCATGTGATTTTACCATGCAAGTGACAAAGTATTGTTCGCAATAATTATATTGTAACCTGATTAAATAAATTAATTTCAAATCTAGAGTCTTTTCTTTCATTCGTGCCAAGAGTCAATTTCTTTGTTACTGTTTCAGATAGGCTGGCTTTAATGTTTATCTAGGAGATATTTGCACTGCTGAGATGTTTATTTCTTTATGAGTACCTGTTGGAATGATTATGTGTTGAGATATAAAAATTGACCAATGTACTGATTCGATAAATCTATCATAACTTTTGGGATGAAAATGGAATGATAAACCAATATAGCAAAAAATTAAATGACATGAAACAGAACTACAGCAATATTATAAATGGTGAAACACAAAGTCATTGGCTATGTCTGTATTGATCAATATGTAATATTTCCATGACTTTGTACTGATTAACGTAAAGGAATCCTTACCGCATCTCGCTTCTGCCGAAAAGGGATTTTTTTTTAACTTAGGAAAACATCAGCGACTCTGCTTTCGTTCATAGCAGGAAACTAGTAGCTCCGTTTCTTTTGAATGTTAGAATCCACGTTTTTCAAACATTCCGAAAAGGAATTTTAATGCAATGCCTAGCGCGGTTATTTCCGCTAATGTACCAGGCAATCACTTAAGAAAACATCAAGGGCTTCGCTTTCAGCATAGCGGAATAATTGTAGCTCCGCTTATTCACGGAGAACGAAACAAACAGAATAACATGCATCGGTACTGAACCAATATTCGTAGTCCGAAGAATTCCAAACGAAGTTTTATTCAAATTCGAATTTATCAATTGCATCGAAGAGCTGAAAACAAACAGTCCAACTGAAATGTGGCGGAATATAGCCTGATACAAAACACAGATGGAAACCATAAATTCTGTGCGCATGCGCGCTTGTCACTCGCTGTTAAAAATATCTAGACGCAACCAAAATAAATGCAGCTCCTTCTCATCGTTGTTCTGGCGGCAAAGATTTGGCGATCATAAGAGAACGTGAAGTAGGTGGGCAAACGTAAACTCATAGGAAGAACCTTAAATTGCATTTTCCAATACCTATTCGAAGATTAAATCTTAAAAGTATCAGTTTAAAAGAACCTCATCATTTAGCTTCTCTTAAAGAGAAATTGAATTCACCCTACTGAAAATGCTTTCTGAATTTAATGAATTCAACTGATTTTTTTTTTTAAAGTTGCTCTATATATCTGGCTTTGGAGTTATGGAAAGAAAATTCTTCTTGCGTCTCAAGTATGCGGAAATAAAAAATTATTTAGTACAACACTCATGTCTTCCTGTAATATTCAACATATTTCCAAAGTTTAATGTACATTTGCAACATATTGTCAAGTGTTCTGAAAATTGAATAATTTGATCGAAACTCTGTATGTTATAAGCAAACATATGGAAAAAAAATTTGGGATTTTTTTTTAAGAAGCATTTATATCTTCTTCCCTGAATATTTGAGCTATGCTTACGAAAATGCATGTAAACATATGAACAGTAAATTCATTGATAAAAGTTGCATCCCGTTATCAGCTTTCAGAAACAGATGGGTGAAACCCATTTTCGTTTCATCTCTTTCCGGTGGTCCCCTAATTGCCCGTGACTAAACCTTCTGTGGGTTATGTATACATACTTATTGAATGTCACACGATTCTCCAGAACTGATTTCGAAACATAGTTTTCGTATTACCTGCAAATTTCTCGCATTTTACGAAATGTTCCTTAACTTTTGTATGCCAGTGTAATAACAAGTGTAAAGAATTGGTTCGGGTTACGTGAATGCAACCCAATAAGCAGGATTAAAAAATAAAAGTTCTTTTATTTTACAAATATTCCAAGCAAAGAAACGTAGCACAAATATTAAAAAACAGCACTAGTAAAAAAATTGTCAACAGAGACTACCAATAAATCTCACCACAGTGCCTAAAGGTTAATCCACCAGCTTGCTTTTTGCTGATCAAATTCCAGACCTTCTTAGCTTGAGAGCTTGCCTTTATACTCCTTTTCAACAGGAAGTGACTACTTACGTAGGAGACGTAATCTCAAGAAAGTTCATGAACCAGAAATAGCTTGAAAGTTCGTCCTTCTAGAAAATTTCATCGCCAAAGTCGCTACCTTTGCCGCCAGGTCGCCAAAATTGTCGCCAAGTTTGCCAAGATTTAGCATCTCAGGGAAACGACTTTATAGTTTTGTAACGTTGTTCCCCTTTGAAAGACTGCACTTCCTGGCAGTTTACTTAGATCTATGATCAGTGGTCTTGTATGGAGCCAGCTGATTTATATGGATGACTTTTATTTGGTGTTGGGTGGATCTCTGTAATCAGACAACATCATCTAGTTTCTGACAACAGTATATGGTCCTTCCCAGTTCTGCTTGTAACTTGGGACTCAGGCCCTTCTGTCGCTTCGGGTTACAGATCCAGACTAGATGTCCTCCTGAGTGGTCTGTTGCCTGGGAGTCGTAACGAGTTTTCATTCGTTCAAGGGCCGCTTTAATTGCTCTGGGTAAAATGCATGTACGCTTTCCAAACGTGCCTCTGTCCAAATTTTTCATGTATTCAACTGGCGAGGAAGGCGTTTCTACCTTGTCGTCCAAAGAATATCACAGGGCAAACGTAGCGTCTGTCCAAAAAGCATTTCCGCAGAAGTCGTCCTGTAACCTCTACGTTCCGCGCCCTATAAGCCAAGAGAAAGAGTGGCAATGTATCCCAATCTGTCTGGTTTCTCGAAACAAATAAAGACAGATGATTTAAAATCGCATTAAATCTCCTGACCATGCCATCGGACCCACAGGATGACACGGTTGTTCGGGTTTTCAGAATTCTAAAAGTTTGCAAAGCTCAGTAAAGAGGATGAAATTAAAATTTGTACCTGATCCGAATGTACATCATAGGCACGCCATAACATAAAATCCAGCTTCGTACTATTCTTCAGCTACAGTCGAGGCTTCCTGGTCTGGAATGGGAATTCCTTCAGGTCACTTGCAAAATAGTCCATTAATACTAGGACATATCGATTGCCTTTCACTGGAAAAAGGTCAGCAATACGTAAACTGGAACGAAGTAATTT
>BGPR01029290.1:0-11918 GCA_013235015.1 Araneus ventricosus | reverse complement strand
GTATGCTTAGCATACAAATAGAATATATTGACGGAGAATGTAGAGAAGCTAAGAGTTTTACGAGCAAATTTTTACTCTCTGCTATGCGTAGCATACAAATAGAAAACACCGTAATTATCATAAAATTCGACCTCGAGACACTGATGAATCTCCGTGTTTTACGCCTCCTGAGAGAAACTTTTCAAACCCGAGAAAAACTTTTCGAATTATGTCTGCTTCTGTGTATCTTGTGAACTCGATAATTGAAAAAATATTAAGACAGACGAATGAAATTTGGGAAGTGATCTTTACAACATATGTGTAGACTTCTTTGAAATTTCGGGCTTAATACGGCTACCGGAAGTTTGTCTGTCCGTCCGTATGAATGTAAGTACCTATTGAAGTTTAGATAAAAGTGTGTATCATAAGCCAGAGGTGTATAGCCTGTGCCGCGGCCCAGGGCGTCGAGCGTGTTGGGGCGCCAATTCCTAATCATAAATTTGAAAATTTGCGAGTGTTATATGGTTGCGGACTTGATCACAATATAAATCTTTTAATATAATTAAAACATTTACTACAGTTAAATCTTAATTATTATAGTTAATAATTAAAGTTAATAAGTACAGTTAATAACTATAGTTAAATCTTTTAGCGTATGTACCAATATGTGATATATACCACAATTATTTCGAACAGGGTGCCGAATACTATGGAGCCGGCTCTGTCGTACGCAAACAATAATTCTGTTTTTGCAATTGCTTAAATTAATTGAAATTAAATTAAAATTAAAACACTATTATGAAAACGAATATTTTAAGCAAGAGACTCAAGAAAGATATGGGTTGATTTTATCCATGCATATATTACTTGACTAAATCCTTAGGTCAGGATTTCGAAATTCTTTATGATTTAAATGAAATCACTCTTTATTTAGTTAATATCAATTCTTATAAGTTCTTAGAAATCTCTATCACATTTATCTTGAATTATACGCCCGCATAAACCGAAGACCACTTTAAGTCTTAAAAATCTGACTTTATATAAAAGAATATTTTTACCAAGGGAAAAGTTCTTTGGAAATATTTATATGTTAATTTAAAATACTTCTATAGCATAGAAATATTTAGTCTTGGTATTTGCAATGGAATAAACATTCTTCCCGAGTTTAAAATGAACGACCAGAATAGAGGTGAACAAAGGAAAATTTTTTGTCACAGTTTATTTATTTCATTTTCGAAACTTCAAGCATTTATAACGGCTATATTATTCGTATTTTGAGTAACTTTCTTTTCAAGAAACACTAGCCATTCGGTTGTGAAATTGGAACTATGCAAAAGAGACGAAATTCGATTAGTGTTTCTGCCATGTTTCTACCGTAACTGAAATTCGATACGAATGAATAGAAAAGGGATGTATAAAATAAACTTTTTGATTAAAACTTTTCCATTCCTTAAGCTTTTCGAAAGTCTGATATTTGATATAGTCTACATTTGTCGTCTACAGCGAAAATTTCTTTTTCCGAAAATACTTGGCACTGGATATGCAATTTATACTAATACACATTTTAGATCAAACACCCAAATGCAAAATTACTATTATTTTAGACTGTACTTTAATAAAAATCTAAAAATACTCGCAATTATTAGTTTAAATTTGACTAAAAAATTATTTTCCAAAATTTTTTTGTTTGCTTTAAATCATCGTTTTTAACTGCAGTGAAAATCTTATTAAGTAAGTAATAAATCAGAGTGTGGCATTGAAGTGAATTCTGGAGAGTATTTGGCAACAACTTTAACAAAATGTTGTGATTTTTAACTTTTAGAATAACTAGAATCATAATTCGTTCTCTAGAATTAATGAGTACAATAATATACCGCTTCAACGAATGAAGCAATTTTTCACCTGTCAATGATCTTTCAGCAATGCTTGAGAACTTCTTAATAGTTGGAAGAGAGTGTTAAGCATTTAAAACGTTACAACAACCCTAAATAATGATTTTTATTACAGAGGACAGGCCGAAAAGTTGCATAATTCGTGCAAAAATATTTTATCACAAAAATACAAAAGCATAGCTACCGGCATGTATTAAATTGAAAAGGCTGTTATTCTGAAAAATAAAAATGGCGAAGCTCAATATCCAGCACAGTGCATGTTAAGAATATAGATATGTTCTCGAATTCCTGCTCGAGTGCGTTTCTCCCTAATTGAGGCTATTTTAATTAATGTGTGTTGTTATTTTCTAGTATTAAATGCAATATTTGCTTTGCGTCCATAGTTACATTGTGGATTAACTATATATTTAAAATAATGTGGTAAAGCCCTCAGACAGTCCGCCAACCCCAACCACTCGACGGATTACAATAATTTTTATTTCATATGAAAGCTTATGACGCCTAGATATGTCATCAAGGATCGCCTGCCCCCACCCTCCATTTTCGAACGAAACGAAAAAAAACATTTCTCCACCATACATTCTCTATATGTTTTTCCGATTTAGTTCGAAAATGGAGGGTGGGGGGCTGCCGAGCTTTGATGACATATCTAGACGTCATAAGTTTTCATATGAAATAAAAATTATCGAAATCCGTCGAGTGGTTGGTGCTGGTGGACTGTCTGGAGGTTTTACAATATTATTATAAATATATAGATCCCGAAAGTTCCATCAAAATGGCTTGTCAAAAATATTGTAAAATAACTATTGTGGGTGATGGAAACTGTTTATTTAGGGCGATATCATTCTATATTTATGGATATGAAGACTTTCATGCCGAAATTAGAGAGAAAGTTATACAAAACATTACAACTAGATGAAGTTTATTGAAAGATTTTACAATTTTAAAGGAATCCGTTTTCTACAAAAATATGAAATCTACTATTCTTTTACGGTCTGCTCCATTGATCTTCATAAAGTATTTAAAACTGAAAAAAGTAGTGTCTGAGAGCCTCGAAGCAGCGAGGTGGCAGGGGCAGAGCTGAGCAAAGTGGGTGCTGGCCGCGAACACGCCGGAGAGCAAGCTAGTTCATATTAACCTGTGATTTTAAGTGACCTATAGCAAGAAATCCGAGGCAACGTTTGAAATGATAAGGCGCTTTCAGTTCCTGAACTATAACGTTTGATATGAAGTATGTCATATGACCAATGTTAAGAACTGTTTAAAGGTTTTAACACCAAGGAATCAAAGTAAATTCAGAACAACCTCGAAAAACAGTAAACCTGATATTTATTTTTGAAAAAAGCAAATAATGAATTCGCGTGTTTCAGAAGCTCTGTGGAAAAAAATTGCTGTGCAATAAGGGTAATGAAGGCTGCACAATGAGAGCAAGATTAGGATACATGAATTGTACAAAGCGTTTCATTCATTAAGCTAAACTACAGACAGATATTCATTTACAATCATGTTTCCTGAGATTTCCTTGTGAATTAGGCTTGTTTATTATCAGCATTTCATTTTAAATTATTAGACAGATCTTGATAACAATAGCGAATTTAATGAACTTTCAACCGAGATTAAATTCCAATTATTGCTAGTATTATTAGAACTCCCTTCCATACAAAGCAACTGACATACTGAAAGTAAAAACCTCCGAGTTCTCAAGAGGTAGTGCATGGACCATCTGCTATATTACACTACAGACATTTATTTCTCACATAAGCTGATACAGTTCCGGCTCTCATGAAGCAGATGGCACTCCAGTTAATCAACGAAATCCCTGGAGTGGATATCAAGATTTATACAGATGGGAGCAAAAATGAAGAAAATCAATCCGGGAGTGGGATATATATTAAGACTCCCAGAGAAGTCAGAAAAATTAAATTGAGAAACCCGGATAATTTCTCGGTGTTTAGAAGTGAACTGTTGGCTATTGAGGCCGGACTCGAGGCCATTCTGAATGAAAACAATTACGGGGCGGTATGGATATTGTCAGACAGTCGAAGTTCAATACAACACTTGAAAGACTGGAACAACGTGGGCGATCGTACTGGCATCTCTATACTGAAAATGCTTAGACATATAGGCGTGGATCATGAGGTGCACCTCCAATGGATACCCTCCCACGTGGATATTTATGGAAACGAGGTTGCTGACGATTTGGGGAAGCAGGGCACGGCTGAACCTTTGTGTTCAACCCCCTCCTTAACATTTGACGAGATTTATTCCATCAGAGAAAACAAAGATTTAAAGACGTGGAGGGTCCCTCCATCCCATGATTGGTATAAGTGGAGCAGCACTGGTGGCTCCATTGGCCTTGCCTGTGACAGAGCCGACCAGACGGCGCTGTCTAGATTTGTTAGCGGTCACCTGAGGAGTTGCTCCTTTAGCCACGGTAACAAAGTTTTTCCGGTTTGCGCAAAGCGTGGAGTAGCGAGTGCGTCCCCAGAGCACATCCTCTCTTGTCTTCGTCTATCTAGGGAGACTTTCGAGACGGATCCTTTGCTTGCTCTCGATTTCTTGAGGGTGAATGGGCTCATGGATGGTGTCCAGCTGCCGCTAGACAGAGAGGGATTAGTAACAACAACATTTCTCACATGCATGAAAAAACTTCTTTTTCATTTCTTTCGCTGCAATGCAGCCTCCTCTATTTCACACTTACACTACTGGCCAAAAGTATGGCAAGATTTGCAAAATGCGAAACATTTGGAGTTAAATTGAATACGATGGTTCACAATCAGTTGTGGAGAATCATGGTACTTACAATCGGGGGAACTCACATTTTACAGTGAAGATTCTGTAAGGAGGACATTTAGGGGACCGTTCACAAATTGATGAAGACGAATATGATTTGGGCTCACTCCGTTTCTGAGGAAACTGATAATGTTTTGAAACTTTCATTAATCGTTTTGCTTCTTTTGCATATTGCTTACATGTATTTTATAAACATATCCTGAATATTCGGGAAGATATAAAGGTTTCTTTATAACGTCCCAATTTTTTCGCATGATTTTTGCAGAGTTTTATGTCAATTTTTGAAACACATACAGAATACTCGACAATAGGGTAGAGAAACATTGCATTAAAATTTGAAGTAAATACCTTGAATATTTGAGGAAATATGGATATTTGTAGTAAATACTTTTGAACTGCGTATGAGTGAAACATAGCTTATATTGTCTTTCATAACGTCAAACTTAAATGCATAAGGTGGCTTATATAAAAATTCCAGTTGAATACCATTAAGAATGATAAACTTTTAGGCATTGCATCCAGAAGACCAAGCTCCAGAAGAAGAAGCTTTCGAAATCTTAAAGGGGCTGAACTGGAATTTTTATATAAGAGTCCCTATATGTATGGCTTTTGAAGGTATGAAAAAAAATTACTCCATGTTTTGCGCATGCGCATTAAAGCATTATTTACTAAAAAATTCTCATATTTTCTATGATATTCAACGTATTTACTTAAAAATTTAATACAATGCTTCTCTAACACATTATTGAATATTCCGTTAGTTTCGCAAAATGTGGCATGAAACTCATCATGTAATAAGCAAAAAACATGCGCAACATTTGAGATGTTTAAAGAAACTTTTATATCTTCCCGAATATTCGTGATATTTTTATGAAAATGCATGTAAGCAATGTGCATAGAAGCAAAACGGTTGATGAAAGTTTCAAAACTTTATCAGTTTCCAGTGAAAGGGGGTGACCCCAAATCACTTTCGTCTTCATCAATTTGTGGACGGTCCCCTAAATTTCCTCGTGACAAAATCTTCACTTTAAAATATGAGTTCCCAAGATTGCACTTCCCACGATTCTCCACAACTGGTTGTGATCCATCGTATTCAAATAAACTCTAAATGTTTCGCGTTTTACCAATCTTGCAATCGGGAGTGTATCAACTATCTTAAAGGTATTGCTTATGAGCTAAGCGTTGGCCATTTACGATTGCGTATTGTGAGTGGCCTTTAAATTGTATTTTGTAATCTATTTAAGAAGGCAAGTGAAAAAAATTAGAATACCTGTTTCACTCGTAATTATGCATTAGGTAGAAGTCAATTCGATATGGTCTTAAGCGAAGCAGTCCCTTTCGAGTTGCGTACAATCGACTCTTCTTCCTGACAATTTTGGCAATTTTGCATGTGTATTCATATTTTATTGCAATATTGTGCTATCCTATATAAATAAAATCATTATTAATTTACTTATATTTTATTAAGCTGGATGATTGAAAAGTTGCGTAAATGAGGCTTTCAAAAATTGTGAAATTCATTGATATTAATCTCAAATTTCTTTAATCGCTGGTACCCTCTATATTGTCATAATTAAAATATCGCTTAAAATTTCATTTGCAGTTAACACAAAAAACAGTTCGTGAGTGGTACGCTGAAGATGAGTTTTTTTGCAAGACGAGCAGTGCTTTTCTTTCATTATTATTGAGTTCTGTATCCTAACGCTTTCTTTTGGAAAATTTGTTTAACTGTTTAAAGAGACTTTCTCAAACGCATCCAACAAGACATTTCCGCTTGTTAACATGATTTCTAAAATCTGGAAGCACTCGTGATAAGAACCGAAAAAAAGCCTTCTCTGAGTCCGGACAAAACGGACGAAGTCAGGAATAAGATTCTAGAGTCATCGACACAAGAGTGCAAAAAAACGGGCATCGAAATCAAACTTAACACATGAGGATGGCAAAAGGAATTCAAAGCGTCGAATATTTAACCGAATCACCTTCATGTTTGCTGCAGGTCGTGGATCCTGATGGCGTGGTGAACACTCTGTTCACTATCGGATCGTGCCATCCTCTCGCATGGACCATCCAAAGAATTGAACTGTGATGATCCGTGGATGTTTAACCTTCCAACAGTCGCGCGCAAGCAAGAGATACTGATGTCGTTCATCGTATTATATATTTATATCGTGTTCTTTCACGAAAATCAATGCAACTTTACTTACAGAATTTGAATTGATTAGCTCTAAACTAAACACAGATTATATAAACAAAAACTGCGTTTAATTTATAAAAGAATGATATAAATATGTAACAAGATTCACGATATAAGGATCTCTTACGTAAGCGTGCTTGTTGTAAGGTTAAATAAGAGTTGAGAAAACAATGTCGTATCCAGAATAATTATTTGTTTAATTCTGCTGTGTTTACGTTTTGTATGTTCACCGTTTAAAATCCTAATTTATTTCTAACTTCCTATTTATACATATAATAGAAATTTAAATTAAAAGGAAAATAAATTAAAAGAAACAAAAGTAAACAATAATAATAATGAAAAATAATGAAAACAATAAACGTTTTTGCGCGCAAACACAGCAGCAAAAAGTAATTGCTTCAACAGAAATTTTTTCAAAAATAACACAACAAAAACTATAGAATAAAAAAACCAAAGATTCTCTAATACTTAGAACACTTTAATTAGAAATTATTCGAAATGAAAAGGAACTAAAATGGCGCATTCATCGGAAACCACACGCCATTTTCAGTTCAAAAAGAACAAAATTTTCTGTAGAAAGGAATGACAAAAAGTCAAAATTTATTCCTTCCTGTGGTATACACTATAGAGAACCGTCATGCTTTTCAGATTTCTTTGCGTGATAAAAATAAAGAAAGTTATTAAAAGTTGGTTAAGTTTTAGTCAATTTTTGGAAATTTCATGTTAATATACTGGAAACTCAATCAATGATTACTTTGACAAATATCAATTTTCGTCACTTATTTCGTTCTCATAGACTCATAAATCATTGTCACCGAAACAAGTCTAAAGCAAAGTTGAGTTATGTATAAATAGAGTTCTGCATCTACGTATCGATTTCATAAAATCATAAATCATGTGGGAGCACATGAAAGGCTGAGAATCGGAGCACTTCCCAATATTAAGGATTTAGACTGAAGGTTTTCATAATGGCCATCCTAAAGTTACTTCGCAATCTCAAAGATTTCTATCCTTTTAGATAAAAAAATCATTGCAGGAATGGATTTTTTTGTCCTAGATAAATCGATACATTAATTTACGAGAAACAAGATTGGTCTTATTTCATTTTCTTAGATAAACAGTGTCGATAGATTTTATATGAATTAAGTCGAATATAACTATCTTATTACTAATATAATAGCCCAGATCTGTCTCTCGGAAACGCTCTGACGTCACCAACAATAAAACTCGCGCCATAGCACTGCGAGACTTTAAACAGCATTATTTCATTGTTAGAGAACCTAAATTTCAGTAATTGTAAATTTAAAAGTGTAATTGTCGTTCTAATTTCAAATTTAATAGCTCTAAAAAAGTGAAATAAAATTTTCTATCGATCGATATAAAGTTTATCTCGCTATGATCAATAGTTCTCGAGAAATTTTAAATTATGTTAATCATATATTTCAAATGAATTTCCGTTTCCATTAGAAAGTAGTAAATTACGTCGGTGGTATATCATGCGCGTGATATAGTTAGGACGCCACGATGGATTTCACGGATGGATACCACGATGGAGTTTTTTGATGCCACGATGATTTTTTGAATAAAGAAATATGTAAATAATATGTAAATAAAAAAAATATTTCCTGTCATAAAACATATGTTTATTTTATTTGTTTTCAATGAATTTTAAACATTTCTCTCGCATATATATCTATTTAAACACGTCAAATTTGTCGGGAAATCTCTCGAAAGAAGGGGCAATTTGCACCCGTCATACCATGACGGTGATTTTCTAGTTTTTACAACAAAAAAGCTAAACTTTTCATTGGCGATTTCTTCTTTTATACCAAGCGCACAGTGAAGTAAATGATAATATTCATTCTTAATACAGAACTACATAGATTTCAAATCAGCATATAAAAAAGAATGTTATATATATGAATACTTTATGGTGAGCCATTTAATTGAATTCCAGTTTTAAGTAGAAAATTGTAACGAAGGCATTGCCACTATAATGAAAGCTGTTTTCAGTGCAACTGTGTATTTTTAGCTTCTCGTATATGAAGTATGGAAGAGAAAATTCCGTAATCTTTGACCTCGAGACTTTGATGAATCTACGCTGTTGAGGCATCTCGAAGTCAGAAAAAAACATTTTGGAATTCTGTCTCTGAACACGATAACTAGAAAGCGCAAAGAGCTAGGACGATGAAATTTGGTGCATATTCTTTACATCAAAATTTTGGACAAAATCAGGGAAGTTTGTTTGTCTTTCTGTCCAAGTGTATGTGAACGCGATGCCTCAAAAGCGCAACAAACAGGATAGATGAAATTTGTCACATACCAGTTTTATCACCAGAATCGTAGATGTGTTTGATGTGATGCATATGTAGGACCAAATCCGTCGAAGGAGTGACTGTCTTTTGTGTCTGTCTATTCGAATGTACGTGCACACGTATTTCTGAAAAATGTATAAAACTGGATACATACATAACCCACGCCGACCGACTCACCCAAAGGTCAGCAAGGATCGCCTGGGAGGAGCCAGACCAGTCATGAAAGAAAAAAGTTACAATATTTGGAGGGTATGGATTACAGAGCTACGTGCAAAAAAACACAGACAAAAACATACACAAACACATACAACACAAAAGCACCAACGGTGCTACAAAACAAAACCAACGTTGCAAAACACAAGAAACAAAAATGGATAATAATAATGATAAAAAACAGAAACTCAATCAAGGGATTACTTACATAACAATATATATATATATACAATTCAGATCACAAACGCTGCAAATCATCACAAATTTTCCTAGAAATTTCAAAAATTGACTTCAACCTGTTTAAAAATAAATAGTTTTTACAAAGTTTTCTTGTCCAGTGAGTCCGAGCAGCACCTGTCGGAAGTAGTAAATGATAGTCCTTGGTATACATAAATGAAGTCAAGTAATGGTCAACATCTCCATGCTCACCACACAAACAATCAGGATTGTTCAAAATCTTGAACCTGCACAGATATGCTGGAAAAGGTCCATGATTGGTAAACAGATAAATGACATATTTGTTGCTAATCAGTAAGTCCAGATTTGCTGACGGAACTGTTAAATGAAATTTGCAATGCGGTGTTGAAATAAAAATTGTATAGAACGGAGATGTGCGAAGTCATTCGAAGAAGTAAATCCCCGATGCTTATTCGATTCTCTTCATTGTACTCCGCCACCTCAAATCCCCTTTCCTTGAGGTAAATCGCTCTTGATCAGTTTCGGATAGTGTGAGTGGGCTTGGAAAAGTCTGGGGTGGTTTTGTTAATTATTTTTGTAATATATGTGGGAGAAAATAAGGAAATGAAATACCTAAAAGTTATTTGAAATAAGATTTAAATGGGTGGAAGTTTTTTTACAGCAGTCGAATTCTGGAAATGCAATAGCAAAATTATTGCTGAACTAGCATTGCGCAACATGTTTTTCCTTCTGATAAATTGCATCATTCATGGATGTCCTCAGTATATTACGATGCTTTTACCCCATACGTGCCATAATGTGTATATACGAGAAAGTCGAGGCCAGAACACTACAGGTGATTATTTCCATGCAGACGAAAATATAAAGTACATTTGAGATATTTTGGCACAGCTCTTAGGCGGGGAAAAATTTATTCCATAATTATTTGAAGAAAGACACAGCAAAAAACAGTTCAGCAGTGAAACAGTGCATTCTACTGTTTCTCAAATGCTTTCAATTCCTTCATTTATGCTTTTCTTGCTTTGGAACAATATGAATTTATTAATCACAAGCCGCCTTCGTCGACCAGCTGATTCTCCCGTTTAAATTAATTTCTATTTTTGCATTTTACATTAATTATAGCATTCCCCGTCGCAGTTTCACCTGTGATAACTCAGGAAAGATGAATAAAAAAGTAATTATTTTATTGTATTTGGCAGAAAGTAAAATATATAAAGATGTAAATTTTAGAATGCCCGCGATACAATTCTGTATGATGCATCACAGCTAACGGAACTTAAATATTGCATTTCAAATAATTCTCACTCAATTCATCTATCACTCATCGGTTAAATGATTAACCTGGAATATGGTCGCGAAAGCCCGACTATGGGCCCATGTGAACCAGTGGGTGCCAAATTGGGTGAAAAAAGTGAGGCGGCAAAAAAGACATCTAAAAGACATTTATAGACATCCAAAAGACCCGGGAGTAAAGAGGTAGACAATGAAATTTTTAAAAAATAATTACAAATTAGCTAGTTTCCCGAACACTATTTCTGTTTTGTAATTCCTAGTTTCAAGCAGCTAAAATGAAATAAAAATTCAATTTTTGCCTAACAAAGTAGGGGCGAGTGACCCGACTCGCCGCCACTGGTGTGAATTATGACTGGGAAGCATTTCTCCCTAGTTCGTAACCCGTCACCAACCCTCCCTCCCACTCTAGTGCTATAAATGGAACTGTGACCTTGAGGAACCGTCAGCAACGCCGTTGCTCCATCTCGCTGTGTTTGGAAACATTTTTAAAAATATATTAAAATTAAACATAACGTTGCATGGTAATTAAATTGGTGTCATTAAAAAGCTAATATTTTTAATTTAAGATGAAATTACAATGATTTTTGTGCGACAATATGCTCCGAAATCAGAGACAAAAAACGTAATTTTTATTTAAATAACATTCTAATCATAATTTCGAAAAGTTCTTTCTTAGTGAGCACCTACTACCCAAAAGCAACCACTTGCCGAAAATTTCGAAAACTCCTTTCTTAGTGAACACCTACTACCCAAGAAGCAACCGCCTGCCAAATTTCGAGTTTCTAAGCCACTTGGTTTGGGAGATTTTTCGTGATGAGTGTGTCAGTGAGTCATGGTATTTGCCTTTTATGTATAAAGATTTCGAGATTTGTGTGGATTCATTTTATTAAGAGGAGAAAGATATTATATGGTTGATTGTTTCGACAGTTTACTCTCTCTCTCTATCTCTATAGCTGATTTAGATTCCATTAAAAATTATTTTCAGGGAACTATTTGGATTTTTTCATTTTAGTATGTCTGGAAAAAAGAAATATTCTGAAT
>BGPR01029289.1:0-19372 GCA_013235015.1 Araneus ventricosus | reverse complement strand
TGTAAATAAGGATGAAAAAATTGAATTCCCTGCCAAGTATATAAAGTATATCCAAGTATATACATCATCTTCAATTTTGGTGTCGCCTGTATTACTGAAATATTCTGATAATTTTTGAAATTTTCTGTGTTTGATTAAGAGTATGTTTCATATTTATCTTTGATGTAAAAGTTTTTGATAACAATAAATTACTTTTATCTGTACTGACTTTATCTCCAAAATAGAAGGGGTTTTTTTACAAAATTTTGTTTCTTTCATGTGCATACATAATTTTGTATGCAAAAAGCCAATATAGTATTCACGCAACAACGGTTGTCTGAAAAAGATTGAGTTATGTCGCTTAACAAGATTCCAGTCAAGCCACCTATCTTAATTTTTCACATTTTACAAGAAGAAAAGCTGAATTATTGCGAATATGGTGGATTTTTTTAACATCTAGTATGAAAATGAAATCGTATACCATGTACCGATGTAAAAATAACTCGCAGTATTTGGTATTCGTTAGGAAAAGTTGTTTCTTCTTCCTCTTGTTAAATTCGGAAAACTGAGATAGATGGCGATGCTTGTTAAGCAACGATTTATTAAAATATTATCAGGTCAGAATAAGATCTGAATCGTTGTGTGTGCGCTCGTGCATGCATGTGTATATATGTGTGATATTTGGAGTGTACATCTGTATAATAATGAGAGTGCATGTGTGTCTGGCTTAATCTTTCGCACCTCACTTTTCATTTATGCAATGAATACTGAATGCTTGCGCAAAATAAGATTGATCTCATATTGTGTCAAAAGTCAAGAACATTTGAAGAACTAAAAATTTGTTGAATAGACGAAAAATATTAAATTTAAAATCTGAATGAAAATGGAATGACCGCAAATTCAATCTTGTTTGTTCTATAATTAGTTTATTTATTTATTTATTATACTTAAATCTAGAATACACATTAGGAAACGAACCCTGGTTCCTCAAAGATCTGGCAGGCACAGCGAAATTTATAGCGCTCAGTATATCAGTACAATCGATCGAACCATTTATTACCTTGTAGAAGAAAAGAACACAAGAAACATCTCGTCTGGAACACAAACTAGGTATATTAAACATATCACGTAGATAGGAAGAAGATACATCTTGTAAGTAAATTCCATTTTTCTTGTAAAGCAAATATCGCAAGAAGTTGTTTTGAATTCGTTCAATAATTTCAATTTTATTACGATAAATGGGATCCCAAATGATACTACAATATTCCAGACTGGATCGTACATGAGCGTAGTATAAAACCTTCAGGGCAATTTCACTCGAAAATTCCTTAGTTTTGCGTTTAAGAATTCCAAGTCTACGATATGCCTTAGAGACCATGGAATTAATGTGTTGGGAAAAATCAAGTTTAGTGTCAAAGATGATACCTAGATCCGTGACTGAGTCAGAGCGTGATAAAACAAGATCATTAATTTTATAAACATGATTCAAGGGCTGAGATTTTCTAGTATAACTAAGAATACTACATTTTTCAATGTTCAGATGTAACATGTTGACTGTGCACCACTTAAAAAGACAATCAAGGTCACTCTGCAGAAGGACAGCATCTAGATTGGAATTCATTGAACTAAACAATTTCAAGTCGTCAGCAAATAAAAGACACTCAGAGTACTTAAAAACACTAGTAAGGTCATTAATAAATAAAATAAAAAGCAGAGGTCCAAGATTAGAGCCCTGTGGGACACCGGAAGTACCCGAGAACTCACGTGAAACAGCATTATTAAAATAAACGTAGAGTGACCTATTACATAAGTAAGAATGAAGCCAATCCGTCAGGTTAACATGGAAACCAAGACCATGCAACTTATTTAAAAGAATGCCAAAATCGATAGAGTCAAAGCCCTTCGAAAAGTCGGTGTAAATAACATCAAGTTGTGAGCCAATTTGAAATGAAGAAATAATCTTATTTGTGAAGCAAAATAAGTTAGTGGCAGTTGAACATTTAGGAATAAAACCGTGTTGAGATGGAGAAATTAAGTTCTTAACTTGGTGGAAAAGTCTTTTATGTATTATACTTTCAAAAATCTTAGACATGGGACTTAAAATAGCAATGGGTCGATAATTTTTACAATCTTGTGCATCTCCTTTTTTGAAAACGGGAATAATTCTTGCTTGCTTCCAGACATAAGGAAATACGTTTGATCTCAACGATAGGTTAAACAAAATAAGAAGGGGATAAATGAAAAACTCTGCACAACCCTTAATAATAAAAGAAGGAATGTTATCCACACCAACAGTTAGAGAAGATTTTAATTCCCTAATTGCCAAAACCACATCATCATAAGTAACGCTGTCGATTTTAACGAAATCACCGACACAGTTGCTCTTGAACTCATTCTTTATATCATAGTTTGTGCTAGGTTTGAATACAGATTTAAAATAGTCAGCAAAAGCATTTGCAATATCACCATCATTCTCATAACACACGTTATTATAGTATAAACTATTAGGTGAATTGTGCTTTGTATTATTAAAATAAGACCAAAATTTTCTAGGATTCGAAATTAGATTTTTTTCCGTGAGCCGCAGATATGTGTTATAATCTTTTTGGATACTATACTTAACAGCTGAGCGTAGAGCTCTAAATTCATCGACTGAATCAGGATTTACACATTTTAAAGCCAACCTTCGGACTTTGGCTTTCCTTTTTAACAATCTTCTGGTTTCAGTTGTGTACCAGAAGGGAAATTTCCTAGTAACAGTTTGTCTTAAAGGAACAGTACGACTAAAAACATAATTTAAACAGTTATAAAAGCTAAAAACTGCTTTGTCAATGTCATTAAAATTAAGTAGGAAACTCCAGTCAATCTCACGGAAAAAACACCACATAGCCAAAAACTCAGCCCTTCTAAAATCATATCTAGATATATTCACATTCTTCCTATTGGGGTGGTCAGCAACGAAACAAATGGAAATTGATAGAGCAGGATGATGCTTGTCCTCGGGAACCACAAAGGTTTATCACTGTGCCAGACAGAAATATGACTAAAATCAATACCAGTTAAAATCAAATCAAGAAATTTATTATTGCAATTAAAAGTATTGTTAAATTGAGCTAAATTGTAAAGATTCACAAAGTTGGATAATTCGATTACAAGTGGGTTCTTGTTATTACCAAAATCGTCATATATAGGTAAATTAAAATCACCACAGATTAAAATGTTATAAAAAAAAACCAAAATTTTCAAAACAATCAAAAAATTCAACATACGTGTCGGCACGAGAGGAGGGCGGAAAATAAACAACATAAACAAGCATTTTTTGCCTGTGATTTAATTTGATTGATAACCAGACTGCCTCGAGGTCCGATCCAGGAAGGTCCAAAATACAAGGATTAAAACACTTTTTAACAGCTATAAGAACACCTCCACCACGTCTGCATGAATCTGAAGAAGAACCACGGTCCCTTCGGAATACCAGGTATCTATCGTCGAAAAGTTCTAAAGAGTCAATATCATCACAAAGCCAGGTCTCGGTAATTAAAATAACATCTTGATCGTCAGAAGCCACAGAACTGTAAAAATCAGAAGTTTTAGTACGAACACCACGTACGTTTTGATAAAACAAAGAGAGTCATTTCGATACTGTGGGTATTGATGAATTCGATTCGGGAAGATTGACGGGTGATTCAGAAGTAACTGCTTGAGAAATCTGGTCTTTTCTAAGTTTGCCATAAAACTCAGTGATAAGGCAACCCTCAGGCCAAAATGGTGCATCTAATAATAGCTGGAGGTCACATTCATACACCTCTATGTGGAAAGACGCATATGATTGAAATTTGGTTTTAAGTCTGTTGCATTGCAGATATTGCAATTTCAGCGAACTCAAATAGTTGGTAATATCGTTGACAGTGGTACTAGGATCCAATCTAGATAGAAAAATTGCCTTTCTCTTAGGCATTTTACCAACAATTTCTAGGTTAGAATTTTTTGATAGAAAAATTGCCTTTCTCTTAGGCATTTTACCAACAATTTCTAGGTTAGAATTTTTTCCAGCGCCATTTAATACAACTTTCGAATTTGACTTTTTTCTCCTTGACTACATGACTAATGACTTTAGATTGACCTTCGGGTAAAGCAGAGGTAGATTGAGCTACAGAAGCGTACGTTGAATCCTTAGATTTTACTACGGCTTCGAAAATTTCCTGTTGTAGACTAGGTGAAACGGGTGATACAGGTTCATCAGACTGAATGCTATCGGTAGATGGGCTTAATAGTTTAGAAAAACCATCAATTTTATTGTAAATGTCATGGCGGAAAGAAGCAAACTCGTTTTTTAACTCAATGAAAAGATCCATGATTGTACCTGAATGATCCGAGGCCATTCTACCGTCAGGAACAACGAAGGAAACTGCCTCGATGTATAGGAGTAAGATGTCCGCCTTAAGATTCGAAAAATCATCCTTATCTTGAGCATTAGAAGATTTCTTTTCAGAAACTTTCTTTAAAATGTTCTGCAAATCATTTAGTTTATCCCTAAAAAGCTTCACCTTAGCTTCACGCTCAGAATCGACGTTCACAACACACATGGTACAGGTATGCCGCTTCCATAAATAAAAGCCTTTGGTTCTAGCATCAGATTTCCTGCATATAAATATTTAGGAGGTCTACCTCATTATATAAGTTCTGTAAGTTTCAATATAGTCATGATAAGGAAATTGCATAATTGCCACAGCAGATGTTAAAAGCAGAACTCATTTCTGAATAAACTTCCCTTCAGCTTTTGATCTTATCATATGATATTGAGTCAATTTTTAAACATGTCAACGACGATGTACTTTCCCTTACGATTTACAAGATTTGTAAAAATCGCAATAATTAATTTTTTTAATGTTGGATAATTTTTATCTGCATGAAATACGCATTGTTTAATATCTACTTAATACAAACTTATTTTCATCCACTTCTATTTAATACTTTTTCCCTGAACCAAGTTTATTCAAACTTAAATGTGAATTTCATGTTAGTTTAAATAATATTTTAATCACAAATAAAGACCATTTGAGAGTCATCCAGAAACGAATAAAGAGAAGAAACAGCCAAGTTCTAAATATTTGCTGTTATGAAATATCTCATGTCCTACAAAGGTAATTTTTTGCACGCAAAACAATCTTAGATTACATGATGTAGCTCATTCTACGTCATTAGTACAAGAACTTACAGTTTGGACATTTCGTAGCACTAATTCGTTGAATCTCGAATTGCCCTATTTATGTTAACACTTCCTTATTCTATTGTGCCATGACATATGTGAATGAAAGTGCTATCGCTAATGAGAGAAGCCATGAGGAGGTAACTCCAGATGCTTTTTAAAGGAACTACATATCTAATTTCGCAGTGACTCTAAAAGTAAGGAGACCATTCTCCTATTCCTTAGTTAAATTCCTCATTATAACAGAGGATATAATCCTTGTCCCTTTCCTGATAATAATCCAAAAGGTACAGCACGAGTCTTTTACATTCAAAATGATATTAGAAACTGCAAGGTAACTGATGCATTCTCCTATTTCCTGGAACTCGTAGTTCCGAATGCTAAACAAGATTCTTTTCACAAAATGGCGACGCATCCTGTGCACAAGACAAACAAGACAGTTCTGTTTCCGCGATCTTTGACTTCGCTTCATTAAGTACATGTTCTCATCCATCAAGTGCCTTCAGGCAACAGTCGCCGAAATTCTGAGCGTCCAGACTTTTTTCAAATAAAACTGCAACACTCTTTCTATAAATGGTTTCAGCATTTGTTTATATCTTGGAGTTTTTTCCAGTAAACATGTTATTATTCATGTGTTCAGATTAATTAACGTTCGTTTATATGTAAAATAGCCCGATTGGGCAAATGAAATAAATTTCTTAGATCCAGGAATTATGTATAAAATTCTTGGAAATAAAATGTTTTATAATATTCTGAAGAGGAATTCGTCATGACTTTTTCATAACTATGCCGTTATATATTATTGATATACTGTTATGATTTATTCGAAATTTACTACTGCATTAAAATTTTTTATATTTGTCTGTTTTTATTTTTTGGTTACTGTAGGTCACAAAATTCACAAAGTCCAAGAAATGAGACGAAGTGAATATTACTCTAAATATTAAGTTTAAAGATATCCAAGATTTACTTTTACTATATTTTCAAAGTTTTTTATTCCAAGAATAGTGTTGATTTCAAGATCATCAAGCATTAAAATTTCTTTCAATTTCTCATAAAGAAGGTTTCAAGAAGCGTTTGAGATAAATGCCTTTTGCTGTTGTTCCATTTTTAACGTAGTTCAAAAAGTATAACAAAAAATTAAGAGAATTGAAGAATATATATATATATATCTTCAAAAAAATAGATTGAAATATTCAGACTTAAATAAAAAGAAAAGAATCTTTTATATATATATGTATATATATAAGATTCTTTTCTTTTATTAAAAATAGGGTACAAACAGCAGATTCTTAACGAGAGGTGTCAGTAATAGATTATAAATTACTAATATTTCAAGAAAATTAAAAATATACCATTTTAGGCGAAGAAAATATCATTTTAATTGTTTTAATGAATTAAATAAATTTCAAATTAATAAAAAGTGATGGCCGAGATCTCATTCTGAAATACATAATCAAATACCAGCACATTATAATATTCGTGCTACAGCACTGTAGAATACCTCACTGAATACGAAATAGATAAATATTTTATAGCATTTTTGTTTTTGTTATTGTCGGGAAAAAATTCAATTTCCTCAAAAACACTAAACAGAAAAAATCTAGATTTTTTTTATAGATTTTTCATTGACATCTCACTTGAGTAACATCCATCAAAGGAAGAAACCAGTAAACCAATAAAACAAATGAAACATTAACAATGAAACATATAAAACCATGTCACTGGAGAAATACATCTGGATTTGACATTTTGATTGTAAATTCAGACTAAAATGTAGATCTTCAAAGTTCCCTCATGAATATGAAAAGTGTTCCTGAACTCGAAACAGCATTGAATTTTCGGATTATAGTGCATTACTTCATTTAAATGCGAGGCAACGTTATTAATGAATAAGGGTTTCGAATGTCCCAAGAAAGTTTTAAGAATGTGAAAGAAAAAATATAATGTGGAATTCGAGGTTACAGGAATATAATTTCGAATAATCAAAATTTTCATTGCACACATAATTTTTAGCGATTTTTTTAAAAATCGTATTGATACATAATAATTAAAAATCTTAGCCCTGTTTGACAAACTGTACAAATGCTGTAGTATTTTTCCCCTTGTACAAGCCAATTATTGAAAGCCAAAGAACATTGCACTGTACTGTTGAAAACAATTAAATATTCAGATTCCATCCTTCTTCTGGCTATGACGAGTGTTACAGATGAAAGCCTGATAACTGGTTTTATCGGATCAGCAGCAGTAGCAAAACCTCGTGAATGTAGCATATGGCTGTCGGTATGATTTAAAATTTTTATTCCTTTATATTAAAATTTAGTCCTTCTTTTAACTACTGAAAGATTAATAAATGAATAATGAGAAGTTCCTGCGTCTCAAGCTTCCTTTAAATAACTTGCATGGCACCCAGTATTTAAGCGGGACATTCACGATAACACCGTGCCACTCCATTTGGCGCACACCATACCAAGATCCTTCGTCAATGGTAATATCCGATGAGAATTCACACGGTTTAGTCGAAATTTTTGGATTTTTATCCGGTCTGGAATTTCATTCTGCTCACTAGGCCATAAAACTGAATTGTGATCGTGTGTAAGGGAGAGCAAACCTGTCTCACAAAACCGAAAACCACAAAATGGGAGAGTGGTGAAGTTCTCTTGAGAAAGCGGGGCAGGGGGTCACGTTTTAAAAGCGGAAGGAAGGGTGCGCACAGTAGCCCTAGGGGAATGAAGTGACCGATTGTGTCGTTTACATGGAGTCACCGTGAATGACCCATCAAATTTGATGGACTTAAATCTGGTACGATATGGAGCTATGCGCTTCAAATATTGTGAAACAGTCCGATGGTGAATGTCCAACCCTACGTACCTTCAAATATTAGAATTTCTCTCGCCTCACGCCAAAATTTATTCGAGGCCTTTAATTTTACTGCAGATAGATTAACTCTCCTATCCTGCTGGATCATTGTATCTTACATAAAGTTTTCCTGAACAGGAAAGAAAAATAGTCCATCCCATGGACGAAAGGAATATGCCATTTTCAAACATTACCATGCATACAATAGTTTAATTACATTCTATAACTGTTTTTAAGCTTGTATAGAGTGTTCTCTTCTTTTGAGACTTCAGATATTTTTTTAAATATTCAATCTTTGTCTGAACAGTATCTTATGAATGTAAATATTTTTCAATAAAAACAGAATTCATAAGAACTGCCCTCAAAATAAATGTATTCTACAAAGATCTAAGATAGAACGTAACTACATTCAAATATCCTTCTAATACAAGAGACTACCGTAAATGTAGGACGAAACATTGTTCCCAAAGCCCTTTGTCATTCGTAGTTTACAATCCTTTATGTAGAATTGAATCACTCAGTGAAGTTGCACAAAGCACTTGAATCTTACGTAAAAGCACTTCAAGTTACGCTCTCTGTTTAATACAGATTCAGTAAGAGTTAAGATACACGACTGCTTTGATCCTTTAGTATACAAAAAAATATTAAAGCTCTTCGTAACTTTTGGATCTATGTCAGAAGAATACTTCTTTTCTCCTTCTTGGAATGATTTTTTATTATTATTTGATATCGAGGTGCATATGCTCACTTTTGAAAGATCATTTTCGATAAATTTGGTAGCTTTGATCCAAAGGTTTTGTCCTGTGGAACAATAACAGACAAGCACACACATCTGTTTCATTAGTAGAGATATAAAATTATATTTAAAATAAATTTTGTTTCTAACATAACAGTTTTTTGCATTTTCTAGGTATTTGAGAATATTTTATTTCATCCTGTATGTACAGACGTAGTACCGGAGACATCTTGGGAATCGATTTTGTCGCATTAATCCGGATTTATGGCGCCAACCCTCTGTGAAAGCCAATGGTTGGAAAAAACAAAAAGTAGGAGAATAAATCTCCAAAATCTTTCAAGATAAGAAACGAGAAAGTATATATCTTAATGCATACCAATTCAAAGTCTTAATTATTGTAATGACATGAGCGTTATCCGAAAGACAGTTTCGCATTTAAAGTGAAAATATTATTTCTAAATTAGGCTATTAATACTATACTAAACATCATTAAAAAATTTTAACTATAAATTTAAATTAAACCCATTATAATAATATAGATTATTCTGGAAATGTACTTAAAAATAAAAATGATGCAACCTTATTCTTAATCTAGTGTCGCCATCTACCAATGAAGAGAAATACTAATATCTTTTTGAATTCCTTTATATATGATCACATCAAAATAAATCTAAAAGACTATTAATTTAAAGGTGTTAAAATTTTTTATTAACATAAGCAAACATGAAATTTATAGAATATCCATATCTCATAGCATTTTCAATAAATGTATCAATAGATGACCTCTTTTTATTTCTGTCTGTGACTAAAATAGTGCTTCTATGACTATAATTCAAGACGATATTTCTATAAATTTGAATACTGATATTGCTGTTCCAAAAAGGTAGCCTATTTTTGAACTGAAAAGTGTTTCTTTTATCAAAAATCTCAGTACTTAATTTACTATCAACTATTTTAATTTCAAGATCTAGAAAATCTGCAGATGGAAAACCCTCATTAGATTTTAGTAATATCAAATACTCTGGATAAAAGGCAATGTGTGGTGTGTATTAGAAATGTACATACCATTCCTTTTAATTAGATTATAGCTAATACTGTTCCATCCTTTTGTCTCTCCATTGAAATTTGTTTTTTGATATATTTCCACAACACTCCTAGAATTGCAGCATTTATTGCGCATTCGTTGCGTTTGCGTTTTATATTATTTTTATTATATCCCCTTTTGCTTATTCTTATATAATTTTTATCCCCATTTATAATATCGGTATTTTATTTCGATCAGTTTATTTTATTGCTTTTTTACGTTTTGTTGTTTATGATTGTTTTTTGTTTTATGTAGTTTTTACTACTGATTTTATTGTTTCTTGTATATATATATATATATATATATATATACAATAATAAACAAACACAGAAACCAAGACAAAAGACACCTAAATACAAAAAGAGTAATAACCAATCAAGAAATTAATACTTTAATCGAATAAATACCGGACGTAAGCGTTATGTTCTGTTTTGTTATTTTGGTTCTTTCTTTTCTGAAATGATTTTAATGTTTTCTTTTGTTAATATATATATATATATGAAATGTATTCGTATTTGTAGTCGCTACATTACAAAACAGGCCGAGTTATTCTAAATTTCATTATATTATGGGAGAGTGACGGAATGTACGTACATCACGCTTTGAGTTTCGTGCCAAAAAGAGAACAGAAGATCCCTGATTTTTCTCAGGTAGGGATTTAACAGATAGACATGTGATCAAAGTGAAGGGAATAATAGCTATTTTTAGTATATTACGTAAGTGTTTTAGGGAAAATGCATGGCGACAATAAGTCGCTGATTTCGCGAGTTGTGTGCGCGTGGAAACGATTAAAATATTCTTTTAGTAATAAATATGCCAAGACGAGAGATTTAATATACCTCCAGAGCGAGAAATAGAACGAAACTGGAGTTTAAGAAAAGTGATTTTGGAATACATTAAGACTTAAAAATATATAATATTAGAATTTGAAATAAAATTAAGTGAGATTATTACATATATATACATAACTTGTTTTCTTAATTTTAAAAGAGTATTTTCTTAATGATTTCTTTTAATGACAAACTTCTATATTAATTTTAAACCGTTTCACTTGATTTACCTTAGTATTCTTTTCTTCTGGCAGAGGATCTAGTTAAGCTTCAAGACTAATTTGAGTCATATTTTTTGCTACTTTCCGAAATTTCTTTGTACATCTGTACTACTTTCTGATGAATTAATTATTTAAGTAACTGAGTAAAATTTGTTTCTTATTGTGTTTGATCATATTATTCAAAAAAATATGCCTCTTGTATTTCATTTTTCATTTCCTAAAAAAATATAATAATCAGATATTGAACACTGATTCAAAATGGTATACAGTTAAATTTTGTGTAATTTACTAAGCTTTTATGAACGTTAATAATTAAAAGAATGCTATGGTTAAAGGGCCAGTTTTTACCTTGCTAAGCCATTTGAGTGACAGTAGAAGCTATATTCACAGAAGTCTTATCTGAGTGAAAAATGTTCTTGTACTGAAAGGACTGGGTTTTTTTCCACAATAGATTTTTGGAAGGTATATTTCTATTAATACCAATTATATTTAGATACATTAACTGATTATTTCTATTCATCCTTTAGAATTCGCTAATATTTTCCTATTAAATATTAAAGCGATTTCGACAAGCAGACTGTTACTCTCAACAAAGGGTGTTTTTTGTAATATACTATCTATAAGGCGTGAGAAAATAAAAAAGAGACTTTTGCTGTAGTGGCTTTATGTTTAACTGCATTGAGTTACGATAGAACGTGGAGTAATAGTATCCTTGATCTCCACGTCCAGACAGATATCCAAAGAACGCTTTACCTTGAATGTCAGATAAGTAGTATTAAGTTTATATTGCGATGAAGAAAGACTCCCTACTCATCAACTGTCTGGAATGGAGAGAAACGGGAAACGCTCAACGTTGTTGCAAAACGTTGCTGAGACCTAAACAACACGCCATTAAAAATAAGCGCAAAGAAAAGTTCTCGAAAGGGATATCATTTCTCTAGGCAACGCTGGAAGACCTCAGCTTGCATTCAAAATCTAGAAAAAAAAGTCCTCAAACATCCTCCGTACAGCTCCGATATCTCCTCAAAGATCCCTACTCATCGACTGGCTGGAATGGGAATAAACAGTAAACGCTCAACGTTGTTGCAAAACGTTGCCGAGACCTAAACATGCCATCAAAAATAAGCGCAGAGAAAAGCTCACGAAAGGAATAGTGGTTCTCTAGGACAATGCTAGAAGACGTCAGCTTGCAAGCAAAATTTATAATTAAAGTCCACAAACATCCTCCATACAGCTCCGATAACTCTTCATGTGACTCCCATATATTTGAGCCCTTAAAAAATTACTAGAAGGTCGACTTCTCTTGTGAGAAGGAAGTGCTGCACACCGCTGAAATCTACCTTCGGCAGCAAACCCGAGAGTTTCTACACTTAAGCTTTACACTCCTTTCCAAGTGTAGGGAAAGGATTTCAGTGTCAGTGCATCGCCATTAAGTGTAGGTGTCAAGTCACATTTAAACTATAATTAAAATTTTCTTTAGATATAAATGTAGTCTACTTTTCATTTAAGAACTCCTTATATTATAGAGTTTGGGAAATCGTATACAAATTCTAAAAACCAAAGTTATTTTCGTCTTCGTTTGTTTTTCCTACTGTTTAAAAATTTAAAACTAATATCAAAAGTCTGAATTGTTTTCTTTGAATCCACCATATTTGACTGCAATGCTATGTAGTAACAGAAAGGAAATGTTGTAATCGAAAGTCGGAAGCAAATAGAAAGCTATTTGCTGTCGATTCGAAATGACAGACATTCCAGAGCTCGACGCTTCAAATATTATATTTTGGAATTCCATTTACATTGAATGCAAAATGTTACGGTTATAGCATCTTTTCTGAGAATGGTTGCAGAAATGACCGCCGATTTTCCAAAAATAGTGCATCAATGACTGATAATTCCATAAAATATAAAATGAAAATAGAATTCGGAGACCTGAATTCTAAACATCACGATTCGTTGCCTAAAAAGATTTCTTTTCCTGCTAAATTTAACAATTTTTTTAATTTCAATGTCTGGAAGGGATAAGAATTCTCATTAGTATTGTTGTCACTGTGTTTCTTATATTTTCACACCAGCCATAGGAGCATTTGTATTTTTAGTTACTTTTAGGAATGGTATGGATCTATGTTAATAATAATAATTTAAATAAGGAAAAATTTTATCCTATATTATTTCATGAATAAATTCTCCTTTTTAACACGTGATTATTAGTTTTGCAAAATAATATATATGAAATGCTTCAATATGCATTTTTGAATCAAATGCTTAGTCCTAAAACTGGGAGAAAAACACCAGTTGTAAAAAATAACACAATAACATTCGTGAAGCGTTCATAAGATTATTTTTTACACAGCATCAGATTTTAGATGGACATTTTTTATTGGTTTGAGTAATAGTTCTGAAATGTAGCCACACTTAAATTATAGCACTACACATGCATGAATGGGGTACAAAATTTTCCACTTTTGTGATACGATATGTAACATTCTGACAGCAGGATATAAAAATATCACACGTAGTCTTACATGCTTTTATACACTAAACACATATTTTAAATGAGTAATTGAAATAATAATAATGTACGAAAACATCTTGTGGAGTCATAACAAAGACGAATGAAGAATGATGAAGTCTATGAAGAAGTTTTCAATAAAACATATTTGAATGTTCGTTTATTTCTAGTTTTTAAAAAATATACTATAAGTTTCTTATTTACCCTAAACAAAATTTCCTAATTTATTAACATTAATTAGATTATTCTTACAGAAATGTTAAATAAAGCTGCATATTTCATTTATTATAACTCGGACAATAAAAAAAATAACTTGAAGCCTTATTTTTTAGGTTATTGTAAAGAATTTTAAACAACACAATTCAGTACTCTAAGGACGTTTTTTTCCTGTAAACTTTCATAAATTCTGAAAAGTGACTTTCATGACATCTTTCGCCAAGATTTTTTTTATTTTATTGGCAAGCTATAATATTTGCGATACTATAATTTTCGAAAGAAGCTTTCAATTTAATTACATCTTTTGTGTATTGCATCAAAAAGTGTGTTACTTCTTTTAATCATTCTCTTGAATAAAGAATGGTGAAATCCCTTTTACAAAAGTAATTTTGTATCAAATCATAGTTGTTCCAAGACACCTTTCGTTAATTAGGTAAGAAAACTCTTTCACAATATTTAGTTTATTCAAGACACGGGAAAAGTTTATAAATTTGCAAAACTAAAGCTGTATTCTTGTAGAAAACACTTTAATAAAATTTATTTTTTTATCTACTTCTTTAGTTAGAATGGTTATATTTTATCTCGAGAACATTAGTAATGTAAAATTTAAAAATAATAAATCTGGAGTTAGGTATGGTGTTCGTAATAAATCAAAAGTATTTGCTGAATTCAACGACTGCATTAAAATTTTGAATTGAAATTTAAGTTAATTTTTCCGTCAAAGTGATACTGTTCAGTTTCTCTTTCAATAAAATTCAATCTATTTATCAGCATAAACAGATCTAACCAGAAATTCAAGTAATTCTTTTATAGAATGCTTCAAAAAATAAACGAAAAATGATACACGCATTCATATTTGCAAAGACTAAAAAAATAACATCACCATCTACGCTTTTAGTAATCAAGGTTTAAAGTTTCCTTATTAATGAATACGGCCATTCTCTGTTAATGCAGCTACCGTGATCGTCGGTGCAGGAAAAGGTTGAATGTGAATGTGGGAAACAGATTGCATGCTTGGGACTTCATTCTTTCCTTTTACATTCCTCCCAGGCTGGAAAGTAAATAAGAGAACTTCTGGAACTGATTCGTTCTTGGCACGCCTGCGGTCGTTCGAATGATGAGTTTCAAACGGAACAGAAAGGGATTCTTTCAGTTGTTAGAATCGTTATGCAGAAAGTGCGTTGGTGGATTCAGGAAGTCACCTGCAACTCACCCAAAATAGCAATTGACTGCATGGATCTTGAGCCGGCCATTCACTTGAAGTATAGCCATGACATTTGTCCTAAGCCCGATTTTTTTCATCCATTTTAATTGAAAAATAGAGGCACGCCATTCACTTGTATTTAAAAGGACGCTAACTCTGAACGAAGGCAGAAGGGAACGATCTTCTTTACCTCTCTACAGTTGCTTGTCAATCGCTCTTCGATTTTCCCCAGTTGATTTCCCCTTTCGATTTTCCCAGCAGATTTTAATTTATGCTATCCTCAAGGGAGCCTTCAATCTAAGCACGGCATTGTTCTTTTCGCTATCCTCTTTCAGGGTCCTCTGAAGCAAGACTTTAAACTCCAGCGTTTACACTCCGATTTCAGTCCAGACGGAATTCCAACCACCACAAGCCATTTGGTTGATTTCCATAGATTTTTATGGCTTTTTCCTTCTCGTGTTCCAAAATATCCAATTTATCTGTGAAGTGAATATTATGCAGATCTTTCTAGTCGTTTTTCAGTTAAATACTCAGAGAGTATCGGGGACTAGGTGGAAACAGAGGGAGGGGCAAAAAATTTAAAGTCACCTAAAAGATCCGGCAGTATAGGGTTGGACAACAAAATTTAAAAATTTAGTTGCAAAATTAAGTAGCCTTCTTGAACACTATTGACTTTTTTATAATTCCAAGTTTTAGCACCGAAAAGGAAATAAAATGTAAATTTTTCCTTCAAAAAACTGAGGGGAGCGACTGTCTCCAGTTCGCTCCCCTGAGTCGCCGTCAATGTACTCGGGTACTCATTCAACATTCAATGTGTGAAATTTTTAGACCTGTTGTCACTTATGTGATGTGCTTCACCATTATTGCCAGTTATTAAAAATCGAAATAACCGAAATAAAAAATCTTCTCATCTGCACTTTAGATGAAATTATAATAAAGTAATGATCTCGTAAGTATTCAGCTCCTTACTGTACAATACCTACCATACAGTAAAATACACGATTGACTGGTGGCTTTCGAGTTGAAATCTATCCTGCAAATTATCATCTACTATCCAGTGGAAAAAATTATCAAAAATCATCTATTTTCCAAACCTGTATTTCCTGTTTGAGATATATACCTAAATATAAAAGAATATGTTTGGTTAAAAACGACTTTCATAAGCAACAATTCTCATTTTTGGTATGCTATTTTTATCATTTTTATTATTTATTTATTCTACGACTCTTAAAGTTACAACTCTTTTTGACAATATTGTGCATTAAATCCAGTCCAAAGCAAAGATAATCAGTTATAAATAAAAGCAAGGCGTACCCTTTGCACCATATTTCTTTTTAGCAGACACCCCTATTTGCCGCTAACTTGAAACCGTTACATCTCTTTATTTTTGCCTAAACATTTTCATAGAAAGTTCAGATTATCAGAATAAAACTCGTGAAGTTGTCATATGGCTTCAGGTACCCCCTACAATTTGTCTAAGGCTTCTTTTAAAATTTATATTTTAATCATGTGTAACTAATAAATTAATTAACTAATAGTTAATACAGTATTAATATTTTAAATATATATTGCTAATAAATATTAAACAGCAAATTTTCCATTCTAATTTTTATTTATTTGGCTTATAATTTAAGAGTTTGCTTTCAATAATTTTATTCTAGAAGTTACCTAAGCGCACCTAGTCATCTAATCTATAAAAAATGGCAATCATTTTTGTTATTTGGAGTAAAAGCCAAAGTGGGAAACGAATTATCCCTCTTATTACACCTTCATTTAACCCGATTTGTTTTATGTTTGTAATTTGGAAATCGATCTTTATACTCTTCTTTGTGTGTTCACGATGAAAATACATTATTTTAGTGTTTTCAGAATTTGTTTTCCAGTTAATTGGTTAATTTATATAAATTTTGATTCCACACGAGTGGTGCCACATGCTAGTGAATTTGAGAAAAAAAAAGATTCATTAATAGATTCATTAATACATATAACAATGAAATGTAAATTACATACTAAAAAGTACAAAGTAATTAAAATAAAAATTACTCTTCAATGCATTAATAAAATTAATTTTAAAAATAGTTAAAGATTTTAAAATTAATTTTATTTAAGTTTAATTGAAGAAAAAATTAATTGATTTAAGCTTTATTAAGATTTATTTTATTTCTATGGGTATCAATACTGCAGAAAAACATTAATGGGAAAAAATGGATCGAGAAGTAAATTATGAAACAAAAAAAACTGTTTTTGTTTGTCTGATAAATAGACATGAACATGACATTTTAACATAAAATTTTAAAAACGAAAAGTGCTTTATGAGAATAGTGGTTCTTTCTGGCGAAACCTTCTCTCTTAGGACTAGTTCGAAGGGACATGTTTCTACATTTTATTTAGAGCTTCTCCGAAGTTTGATTGCCTCTTGGTCTCTGCGGCTTTGATTTTCTACTTTTCAACTTTCCGAGGAAAGATACAGATAAATTATTTTCATGCAGGAAGAGCAGTTTTTTTATGAGCATTCCTTGAATTACAATATGATTTCGAAATCAAGTCACAATCTGTAACAAACGGTTTTTGCAGAAATATTTTTTTCCGATAAAAGTGTAAGTTTCAAATTACTTTTGATTGCTGCTTTGCTTTCAAATTTTAAAAATTGCTTTTAAGTTTTAATCAGAATATAATGATTACATTTATAATTTAAAGTTCTTCCATGCATAAAATTATGTATTTATTTCATTAATATTTACAAAACCAGAATTTATTAATAAGCGTTTTTAAATGTGCACCAAATTGTTGTTAATACAGGAAATTTGAAAAAGGTTTCAAGAAATAGCAACGAAATGTATCCTCTCACTGATATTAATAGAACTTTGCATAAAATTCTCAATAATGTGGTTAAATATGTTGACTGTTGGAACAATTAAACACTAGCAAATACAGTTATTTTAATTAAACGCACACGTTACTACTTTTAGTTAAAAACCACTATATTACTACATTTGATTTTAAAATAATTTATTTAATTGTTTGCATTGTATTCATTTGATATCCGCGCTTTCAATGAAGTTTATTTAATTCAACAATTCTGATCATATTTCCAATCATTATATTTGACTTCTGAAACGCTAAAAGTTATTTAATAATTAAACCATCCTTCTATAAGTCGCAACTTACACAATGGATGATACAAAATACTTTTATGAGTCTGAAGATAAATAGCATTTTTGCAAAAACTCATGTAAATTTATGAAATGTCTCGTGTTTGATTTAGTTCATATTGCGGGTAAAACAAACATACAAATAAAAGATGAAAGAAGGCGCAGGGCGCATTCTCGAAGGCGGAAATTATGTTATTCTAGAGAATGACATTTAATGCATTCGTACCAACCATCTTAATTTTGCAGGGTGAGAATAGGAGTCGATATCGTATACGGATCGGTAGTAATATGGGTTACTTCTAAGCGTTATAAGTAACCAATACTAAGAAGAAACAAACGCATTGTTTTCTGTCAAAAAAGAAATGATCGAGAACAAACAACACCACCTATCTTGATTTTCTCTTTTTTCACTAGAAGTAAAAGAAACTGAATTTTTCGCAACCAGTGGCGAATATTACTAATTTGGATTTTCGTATCTCTTATGAACATAAAGTATCATGTTCATGCCGGATGTAAAAAAAAACAGAAATATTCTATAGGTTGCGAAAATTTGAGCTTTTAACTCCTCTTGTAAAATTTCGAAAATTCAGAAATTTGGTGTTGCTTGTTGAGAGACAAATTAGTTTACAAAGTTCTGTTTTGAGTAGACACTAAGTGCTTTTTCTTTGTTTCGCTTGTTTGTTAATTAATGAAATTTATTTCCTTATAAACATAACATTACATATTCGATTTCCGTGTTTTTTTTTCTTTCAAGAGCAAATGAAAGAAAAGGAAAAGAAAAAGATAAAATGTGGAAGAGAAAACTTAAGATAAATATTTTAGCAAGTTTTTATGAATTTTTAATCATTTTATTTTAGTTCTCATTCCAAAAACAGTAATGGTAAATTTATTTTATTGTTATGAATCATGTATTCAGATAAATGAATTTTCAAATATATTTTAATTACCGAACAATACATAAACCTTGCGGTGCTAAATATATAAGCTTGACATCAATAAAAATATGATAGGCATAATTTAATCAATGATATAAACGCACCCTGGTACATAAGAAACTCGGTAATACATTCTGACTTAAGAATAGAAAGGGTAGAAAACCAAATCACAAAACTGGCTAGAAATCCTTTTATAGGCATTTTAGATCATCCAAATTCACTCATTCGTTCTCAAGTCCTTTTCAATCACAATAATTCTAAATACATTTTCCATTACAAAATGGTCCCATCCGCTCAAAACCCATAATAAATCTGTTTCACAATGTCATGCGGGTTCCCTCCTGTGGCATTTCCCCCTACAAAACTAGAAAAGGGTCCCTTCCGCTCAAAACCCCATAATAAATCTGTTTCACAATGTCATGCGGATTCCCTCCTGTG
>BGPR01029288.1:0-19372 GCA_013235015.1 Araneus ventricosus | reverse complement strand
CACAGGAGGGAATCCGCATGACATTGTGAAACAGATTTATTATGGGGTTTTGAGCGGAAGGGACCATTTTCTAGTTTTGTAGGGGGAAATGCCACAGGAGGGAACCCGCATGACATTGTGAAACAGATTTATTATGGGTTTTGAGCGGATGGGACCATTTTGTAATGGAAAATGTATTTAGAATTATTGTGATTGAAAAGGACTTGAGAACGAATGAGTGAATTTGGATGATCTAAAATGCCTATAAAAGGATTTCTAGCCAGTTTTGTGATTTGGTTTTCTACCCTTTCTATTCTTAAGTCAGAATGTATTACCGAGTTTCTTATGTACCAGGGTGCGTTTATATCATTGATTAAATTATGCCTATCATATTTTTATTGATGTCAAGCTTATATATTTAGCACCGCAAGGTTTATGTATTGTTCGGTAATTAAAATATATTTGAAAATTCATTTATCTGAATACATGATTCATAACAATAAAATAAATTTACCATTACTGTTTTTGGAATGAGAACTAAAATAAAATGATTAAAAATTCATAAAAACTTGCTAAAATATTTATCTTAAGTTTTCTCTTCCACATTTTATCTTTTTCTTTTCCTTTTCTTTCATTTGCTCTTGAAAGAAAAAAAAACACGGAAATCGAATATGTAATGTTATGTTTATAAGGAAATAAATTTCATTAATTAACAAACAAGCGAAACAAAGAAAAAGCACTTAGTGTCTACTCAAAACAGAACTTTGTAAACTAATTTGTCTCTCAACAAGCAACACCAAATTTCTGAATTTTCGAAATTTTACAAGAGGAGTTAAAAGCTCAAATTTTCGCAACCTATAGAATATTTCTGTTTTTTTTTACATCCGGCATGAACATGATACTTTATGTTCATAAGAGATACGAAAATCCAAATTAGTAATATTCGCCACTGGTTGCGAAAAATTCAGTTTCTTTTACTTCTAGTGAAAAAAGAGAAAATCAAGATAGGTGGTGTTGTTTGTTCTCGATCATTTCTTTTTTGACAGAAAACAATGCGTTTGTTTCTTCTTAGTATTGGTTACTTATAACGCTTAGAAGTAACCCATATTACTACCGATCCGTATACGATATCGACTCCTATTCTCACCCTGCAAAATTAAGATGGTTGGTACGAATGCATTAAATGTCATTCTCTAGAATAACATAATTTCCGCCTTCGAGAATGCGCCCTGCGCCTTCTTTCATCTTTTATTTGTATGTTTGTTTTACCCGCAATATGAACTAAATCAAACACGAGACATTTCATAAATTTACATGAGTTTTTGCAAAAATGCTATTTATCTTCAGACTCATAAAAGTATTTTGTATCATCCATTGTGTAAGTTGCGACTTATAGAAGGATGGTTTAATTATTAAATAACTTTTAGCGTTTCAGAAGTCAAATATAATGATTGGAAATATGATCAGAATTGTTGAATTAAATAAACTTCATTGAAAGCGCGGATATCAAATGAATACAATGCAAACAATTAAATAAATTATTTTAAAATCAAATGTAGTAATATAGTGGTTTTTAACTAAAAGTAGTAACGTGTGCGTTTAATTAAAATAACTGTATTTGCTAGTGTTTAATTGTTCCAACAGTCAACATATTTAACCACATTATTGAGAATTTTATGCAAAGTTCTATTAATATCAGTGAGAGGATACATTTCGTTGCTATTTCTTGAAACCTTTTTCAAATTTCCTGTATTAACAACAATTTGGTGCACATTTAAAAACGCTTATTAATAAATTCTGGTTTTGTAAATATTAATGAAATAAATACATAATTTTATGCATGGAAGAACTTTAAATTATAAATGTAATCATTATATTCTGATTAAAACTTAAAAGCAATTTTTAAAATTTGAAAGCAAAGCAGCAATCAAAAGTAATTTGAAACTTACACTTTTATCGGAAAAAAATATTTCTGCAAAAACCGTTTGTTACAGATTGTGACTTGATTTCGAAATCATATTGTAATTCAAGGAATGCTCATAAAAAAACTGCTCTTCCTGCATGAAAATAATTTATCTGTATCTTTCCTCGGAAAGTTGAAAAGTAGAAAATCAAAGCCGCAGAGACCAAGAGGCAATCAAACTTCGGAGAAGCTCTAAATAAAATGTAGAAACATGTCCCTTCGAACTAGTCCTAAGAGAGAAGGTTTCGCCAGAAAGAACCACTATTCTCATAAAGCACTTTTCGTTTTTAAAATTTTATGTTAAAATGTCATGTTCATGTCTATTTATCAGACAAACAAAAACAGTTTTTTTTGTTTCATAATTTACTTCTCGATCCATTTTTTCCCATTAATGTTTTTCTGCAGTATTGATACCCATAGAAATAAAATAAATCTTAATAAAGCTTAAATCAATTAATTTTTTCTTCAATTAAACTTAAATAAAATTAATTTTAAAATCTTTAACTATTTTTAAAATTAATTTTATTAATGCATTGAAGAGTAATTTTTATTTTAATTACTTTGTACTTTTTAGTATGTAATTTACATTTCATTGTTATATGTATTAATGAATCTATTAATGAATCTTTTTTTTTCTCAAATTCACTAGCATGTGGCACCACTCGTGTGGAATCAAAATTTATATAAATTAACCAATTAACTGGAAAACAAATTCTGAAAACACTAAAATAATGTATTTTCATCGTGAACACACAAAGAAGAGTATAAAGATCGATTTCCAAATTACAAACATAAAACAAATCGGGTTAAATGAAGGTGTAATAAGAGGGATAATTCGTTTCCCACTTTGGCTTTTACTCCAAATAACAAAAATGATTGCCATTTTTTATAGATTAGATGACTAGGTGCGCTTAGGTAACTTCTAGAATAAAATTATTGAAAGCAAACTCTTAAATTATAAGCCAAATAAATAAAAATTAGAATGGAAAATTTGCTGTTTAATATTTATTAGCAATATATATTTAAAATATTAATACTGTATTAACTATTAGTTAATTAATTTATTAGTTACACATGATTAAAATATAAATTTTAAAAGAAGCCTTAGACAAATTGTAGGGGGTACCTGAAGCCATATGACAACTTCACGAGTTTTATTCTGATAATCTGAACTTTCTATGAAAATGTTTAGGCAAAAATAAAGAGATGTAACGGTTTCAAGTTAGCGGCAAATAGGGGTGTCTGCTAAAAAGAAATATGGTGCAAAGGGTACGCCTTGCTTTTATTTATAACTGATTATCTTTGCTTTGGACTGGATTTAATGCACAATATTGTCAAAAAGAGTTGTAACTTTAAGAGTCGTAGAATAAATAAATAATAAAAATGATAAAAATAGCATACCAAAAATGAGAATTGTTGCTTATGAAAGTCGTTTTTAACCAAACATATTCTTTTATATTTAGGTATATATCTCAAACAGGAAATACAGGTTTGGAAAATAGATGATTTTTGATAATTTTTTCCACTGGATAGTAGATGATAATTTGCAGGATAGATTTCAACTCGAAAGCCACCAGTCAATCGTGTATTTTACTGTATGGTAGGTATTGTACAGTAAGGAGCTGAATACTTACGAGATCATTACTTTATTATAATTTCATCTAAAGTGCAGATGAGAAGATTTTTTATTTCGGTTATTTCGATTTTTAATAACTGGCAATAATGGTGAAGCACATCACATAAGTGACAACAGGTCTAAAAATTTCACACATTGAATGTTGAATGAGTACCCGAGTACATTGACGGCGACTCAGGGGAGCGAACTGGAGACAGTCGCTCCCCTCAGTTTTTTGAAGGAAAAATTTACATTTTATTTCCTTTTCGGTGCTAAAACTTGGAATTATAAAAAAGTCAATAGTGTTCAAGAAGGCTACTTAATTTTGCAACTAAATTTTTAAATTTTGTTGTCCAACCCTATACTGCCGGATCTTTTAGGTGACTTTAAATTTTTTGCCCCTCCCTCTGTTTCCACCTAGTCCCCGATACTCTCTGAGTATTTAACTGAAAAACGACTAGAAAGATCTGCATAATATTCACTTCACAGATAAATTGGATATTTTGGAACACGAGAAGGAAAAAGCCATAAAAATCTATGGAAATCAACCAAATGGCTTGTGGTGGTTGGAATTCCGTCTGGACTGAAATCGGAGTGTAAACGCTGGAGTTTAAAGTCTTGCTTCAGAGGACCCTGAAAGAGGATAGCGAAAAGAACAATGCCGTGCTTAGATTGAAGGCTCCCTTGAGGATAGCATAAATTAAAATCTGCTGGGAAAATCGAAAGGGGAAATCAACTGGGGAAAATCGAAGAGCGATTGACAAGCAACTGTAGAGAGGTAAAGAAGATCGTTCCCTTCTGCCTTCGTTCAGAGTTAGCGTCCTTTTAAATACAAGTGAATGGCGTGCCTCTATTTTTCAATTAAAATGGATGAAAAAAATCGGGCTTAGGACAAATGTCATGGCTATACTTCAAGTGAATGGCCGGCTCAAGATCCATGCAGTCAATTGCTATTTTGGGTGAGTTGCAGGTGACTTCCTGAATCCACCAACGCACTTTCTGCATAACGATTCTAACAACTGAAAGAATCCCTTTCTGTTCCGTTTGAAACTCATCATTCGAACGACCGCAGGCGTGCCAAGAACGAATCAGTTCCAGAAGTTCTCTTATTTACTTTCCAGCCTGGGAGGAATGTAAAAGGAAAGAATGAAGTCCCAAGCATGCAATCTGTTTCCCACATTCACATTCAACCTTTTCCTGCACCGACGATCACGGTAGCTGCATTAACAGAGAATGGCCGTATTCATTAATAAGGAAACTTTAAACCTTGATTACTAAAAGCGTAGATGGTGATGTTATTTTTTTAGTCTTTGCAAATATGAATGCGTGTATCATTTTTCGTTTATTTTTTGAAGCATTCTATAAAAGAATTACTTGAATTTCTGGTTAGATCTGTTTATGCTGATAAATAGATTGAATTTTATTGAAAGAGAAACTGAACAGTATCACTTTGACGGAAAAATTAACTTAAATTTCAATTCAAAATTTTAATGCAGTCGTTGAATTCAGCAAATACTTTTGATTTATTACGAACACCATACCTAACTCCAGATTTATTATTTTTAAATTTTACATTACTAATGTTCTCGAGATAAAATATAACCATTCTAACTAAAGAAGTAGATAAAAAAATAAATTTTATTAAAGTGTTTTCTACAAGAATACAGCTTTAGTTTTGCAAATTTATAAACTTTTCCCGTGTCTTGAATAAACTAAATATTGTGAAAGAGTTTTCTTACCTAATTAACGAAAGGTGTCTTGGAACAACTATGATTTGATACAAAATTACTTTTGTAAAAGGGATTTCACCATTCTTTATTCAAGAGAATGATTAAAAGAAGTAACACACTTTTTGATGCAATACACAAAAGATGTAATTAAATTGAAAGCTTCTTTCGAAAATTATAGTATCGCAAATATTATAGCTTGCCAATAAAATAAAAAAAATCTTGGCGAAAGATGTCATGAAAGTCACTTTTCAGAATTTATGAAAGTTTACAGGAAAAAAACGTCCTTAGAGTACTGAATTGTGTTGTTTAAAATTCTTTACAATAACCTAAAAAATAAGGCTTCAAGTTATTTTTTTTATTGTCCGAGTTATAATAAATGAAATATGCAGCTTTATTTAACATTTCTGTAAGAATAATCTAATTAATGTTAATAAATTAGGAAATTTTGTTTAGGGTAAATAAGAAACTTATAGTATATTTTTTAAAAACTAGAAATAAACGAACATTCAAATATGTTTTATTGAAAACTTCTTCATAGACTTCATCATTCTTCATTCGTCTTTGTTATGACTCCACAAGATGTTTTCGTACATTATTATTATTTCAATTACTCATTTAAAATATGTGTTTAGTGTATAAAAGCATGTAAGACTACGTGTGATATTTTTATATCCTGCTGTCAGAATGTTACATATCGTATCACAAAAGTGGAAAATTTTGTACCCCATTCATGCATGTGTAGTGCTATAATTTAAGTGTGGCTACATTTCAGAACTATTACTCAAACCAATAAAAAATGTCCATCTAAAATCTGATGCTGTGTAAAAAATAATCTTATGAACGCTTCACGAATGTTATTGTGTTATTTTTTACAACTGGTGTTTTTCTCCCAGTTTTAGGACTAAGCATTTGATTCAAAAATGCATATTGAAGCATTTCATATATATTATTTTGCAAAACTAATAATCACGTGTTAAAAAGGAGAATTTATTCATGAAATAATATAGGATAAAATTTTTCCTTATTTAAATTATTATTATTAACATAGATCCATACCATTCCTAAAAGTAACTAAAAATACAAATGCTCCTATGGCTGGTGTGAAAATATAAGAAACACAGTGACAACAATACTAATGAGAATTCTTATCCCTTCCAGACATTGAAATTAAAAAAATTGTTAAATTTAGCAGGAAAAGAAATCTTTTTAGGCAACGAATCGTGATGTTTAGAATTCAGGTCTCCGAATTCTATTTTCATTTTATATTTTATGGAATTATCAGTCATTGATGCACTATTTTTGGAAAATCGGCGGTCATTTCTGCAACCATTCTCAGAAAAGATGCTATAACCGTAACATTTTGCATTCAATGTAAATGGAATTCCAAAATATAATATTTGAAGCGTCGAGCTCTGGAATGTCTGTCATTTCGAATCGACAGCAAATAGCTTTCTATTTGCTTCCGACTTTCGATTACAACATTTCCTTTCTGTTACTACATAGCATTGCAGTCAAATATGGTGGATTCAAAGAAAACAATTCAGACTTTTGATATTAGTTTTAAATTTTTAAACAGTAGGAAAAACAAACGAAGACGAAAATAACTTTGGTTTTTAGAATTTGTATACGATTTCCCAAACTCTATAATATAAGGAGTTCTTAAATGAAAAGTAGACTACATTTATATCTAAAGAAAATTTTAATTATAGTTTAAATGTGACTTGACACCTACACTTAATGGCGATGCACTGACACTGAAATCCTTTCCCTACACTTGGAAAGGAGTGTAAAGCTTAAGTGTAGAAACTCTCGGGTTTGCTGCCGAAGGTAGATTTCAGCGGTGTGCAGCACTTCCTTCTCACAAGAGAAGTCGACCTTCTAGTAATTTTTTAAGGGCTCAAATATATGGGAGTCACATGAAGAGTTATCGGAGCTGTATGGAGGATGTTTGTGGACTTTAATTATAAATTTTGCTTGCAAGCTGACGTCTTCTAGCATTGTCCTAGAGAACCACTATTCCTTTCGTGAGCTTTTCTCTGCGCTTATTTTTGATGGCATGTTTAGGTCTCGGCAACGTTTTGCAACAACGTTGAGCGTTTACTGTTTATTCCCATTCCAGCCAGTCGATGAGTAGGGATCTTTGAGGAGATATCGGAGCTGTACGGAGGATGTTTGAGGACTTTTTTTTCTAGATTTTGAATGCAAGCTGAGGTCTTCCAGCGTTGCCTAGAGAAATGATATCCCTTTCGAGAACTTTTCTTTGCGCTTATTTTTAATGGCGTGTTGTTTAGGTCTCAGCAACGTTTTGCAACAACGTTGAGCGTTTCCCGTTTCTCTCCATTCCAGACAGTTGATGAGTAGGGAGTCTTTCTTCATCGCAATATAAACTTAATACTACTTATCTGACATTCAAGGTAAAGCGTTCTTTGGATATCTGTCTGGACGTGGAGATCAAGGATACTATTACTCCACGTTCTATCGTAACTCAATGCAGTTAAACATAAAGCCACTACAGCAAAAGTCTCTTTTTTATTTTCTCACGCCTTATAGATAGTATATTACAAAAAACACCCTTTGTTGAGAGTAACAGTCTGCTTGTCGAAATCGCTTTAATATTTAATAGGAAAATATTAGCGAATTCTAAAGGATGAATAGAAATAATCAGTTAATGTATCTAAATATAATTGGTATTAATAGAAATATACCTTCCAAAAATCTATTGTGGAAAAAAACCCAGTCCTTTCAGTACAAGAACATTTTTCACTCAGATAAGACTTCTGTGAATATAGCTTCTACTGTCACTCAAATGGCTTAGCAAGGTAAAAACTGGCCCTTTAACCATAGCATTCTTTTAATTATTAACGTTCATAAAAGCTTAGTAAATTACACAAAATTTAACTGTATACCATTTTGAATCAGTGTTCAATATCTGATTATTATATTTTTTTAGGAAATGAAAAATGAAATACAAGAGGCATATTTTTTTGAATAATATGATCAAACACAATAAGAAACAAATTTTACTCAGTTACTTAAATAATTAATTCATCAGAAAGTAGTACAGATGTACAAAGAAATTTCGGAAAGTAGCAAAAAATATGACTCAAATTAGTCTTGAAGCTTAACTAGATCCTCTGCCAGAAGAAAAGAATACTAAGGTAAATCAAGTGAAACGGTTTAAAATTAATATAGAAGTTTGTCATTAAAAGAAATCATTAAGAAAATACTCTTTTAAAATTAAGAAAACAAGTTATGTATATATATGTAATAATCTCACTTAATTTTATTTCAAATTCTAATATTATATATTTTTAAGTCTTAATGTATTCCAAAATCACTTTTCTTAAACTCCAGTTTCGTTCTATTTCTCGCTCTGGAGGTATATTAAATCTCTCGTCTTGGCATATTTATTACTAAAAGAATATTTTAATCGTTTCCACGCGCACACAACTCGCGAAATCAGCGACTTATTGTCGCCATGCATTTTCCCTAAAACACTTACGTAATATACTAAAAATAGCTATTATTCCCTTCACTTTGATCACATGTCTATCTGTTAAATCCCTACCTGAGAAAAATCAGGGATCTTCTGTTCTCTTTTTGGCACGAAACTCAAAGCGTGATGTACGTACATTCCGTCACTCTCCCATAATATAATGAAATTTAGAATAACTCGGCCTGTTTTGTAATGTAGCGACTACAAATACGAATACATTTCATATATATATATATATTAACAAAAGAAAACATTAAAATCATTTCAGAAAAGAAAGAACCAAAATAACAAAACAGAACATAACGCTTACGTCCGGTATTTATTCGATTAAAGTATTAATTTCTTGATTGGTTATTACTCTTTTTGTATTTAGGTGTCTTTTGTCTTGGTTTCTGTGTTTGTTTATTATTGTATATATATATATATATATATATATATACAAGAAACAATAAAATCAGTAGTAAAAACTACATAAAACAAAAAACAATCATAAACAACAAAACGTAAAAAAGCAATAAAATAAACTGATCGAAATAAAATACCGATATTATAAATGGGGATAAAAATTATATAAGAATAAGCAAAAGGGGATATAATAAAAATAATATAAAACGCAAACGCAACGAATGCGCAATAAATGCTGCAATTCTAGGAGTGTTGTGGAAATATATCAAAAAACAAATTTCAATGGAGAGACAAAAGGATGGAACAGTATTAGCTATAATCTAATTAAAAGGAATGGTATGTACATTTCTAATACACACCACACATTGCCTTTTATCCAGAGTATTTGATATTACTAAAATCTAATGAGGGTTTTCCATCTGCAGATTTTCTAGATCTTGAAATTAAAATAGTTGATAGTAAATTAAGTACTGAGATTTTTGATAAAAGAAACACTTTTCAGTTCAAAAATAGGCTACCTTTTTGGAACAGCAATATCAGTATTCAAATTTATAGAAATATCGTCTTGAATTATAGTCATAGAAGCACTATTTTAGTCACAGACAGAAATAAAAAGAGGTCATCTATTGATACATTTATTGAAAATGCTATGAGATATGGATATTCTATAAATTTCATGTTTGCTTATGTTAATAAAAAATTTTAACACCTTTAAATTAATAGTCTTTTAGATTTATTTTGATGTGATCATATATAAAGGAATTCAAAAAGATATTAGTATTTCTCTTCATTGGTAGATGGCGACACTAGATTAAGAATAAGGTTGCATCATTTTTATTTTTAAGTACATTTCCAGAATAATCTATATTATTATAATGGGTTTAATTTAAATTTATAGTTAAAATTTTTTAATGATGTTTAGTATAGTATTAATAGCCTAATTTAGAAATAATATTTTCACTTTAAATGCGAAACTGTCTTTCGGATAACGCTCATGTCATTACAATAATTAAGACTTTGAATTGGTATGCATTAAGATATATACTTTCTCGTTTCTTATCTTGAAAGATTTTGGAGATTTATTCTCCTACTTTTTGTTTTTTCCAACCATTGGCTTTCACAGAGGGTTGGCGCCATAAATCCGGATTAATGCGACAAAATCGATTCCCAAGATGTCTCCGGTACTACGTCTGTACATACAGGATGAAATAAAATATTCTCAAATACCTAGAAAATGCAAAAAACTGTTATGTTAGAAACAAAATTTATTTTAAATATAATTTTATATCTCTACTAATGAAACAGATGTGTGTGCTTGTCTGTTATTGTTCCACAGGACAAAACCTTTGGATCAAAGCTACCAAATTTATCGAAAATGATCTTTCAAAAGTGAGCATATGCACCTCGATATCAAATAATAATAAAAAATCATTCCAAGAAGGAGAAAAGAAGTATTCTTCTGACATAGATCCAAAAGTTACGAAGAGCTTTAATATTTTTTTGTATACTAAAGGATCAAAGCAGTCGTGTATCTTAACTCTTACTGAATCTGTATTAAACAGAGAGCGTAACTTGAAGTGCTTTTACGTAAGATTCAAGTGCTTTGTGCAACTTCACTGAGTGATTCAATTCTACATAAAGGATTGTAAACTACGAATGACAAAGGGCTTTGGGAACAATGTTTCGTCCTACATTTACGGTAGTCTCTTGTATTAGAAGGATATTTGAATGTAGTTACGTTCTATCTTAGATCTTTGTAGAATACATTTATTTTGAGGGCAGTTCTTATGAATTCTGTTTTTATTGAAAAATATTTACATTCATAAGATACTGTTCAGACAAAGATTGAATATTTAAAAAAATATCTGAAGTCTCAAAAGAAGAGAACACTCTATACAAGCTTAAAAACAGTTATAGAATGTAATTAAACTATTGTATGCATGGTAATGTTTGAAAATGGCATATTCCTTTCGTCCATGGGATGGACTATTTTTCTTTCCTGTTCAGGAAAACTTTATGTAAGATACAATGATCCAGCAGGATAGGAGAGTTAATCTATCTGCAGTAAAATTAAAGGCCTCGAATAAATTTTGGCGTGAGGCGAGAGAAATTCTAATATTTGAAGGTACGTAGGGTTGGACATTCACCATCGGACTGTTTCACAATATTTGAAGCGCATAGCTCCATATCGTACCAGATTTAAGTCCATCAAATTTGATGGGTCATTCACGGTGACTCCATGTAAACGACACAATCGGTCACTTCATTCCCCTAGGGCTACTGTGCGCACCCTTCCTTCCGCTTTTAAAACGTGACCCCCTGCCCCGCTTTCTCAAGAGAACTTCACCACTCTCCCATTTTGTGGTTTTCGGTTTTGTGAGACAGGTTTGCTCTCCCTTACACACGATCACAATTCAGTTTTATGGCCTAGTGAGCAGAATGAAATTCCAGACCGGATAAAAATCCAAAAATTTCGACTAAACCGTGTGAATTCTCATCGGATATTACCATTGACGAAGGATCTTGGTATGGTGTGCGCCAAATGGAGTGGCACGGTGTTATCGTGAATGTCCCGCTTAAATACTGGGTGCCATGCAAGTTATTTAAAGGAAGCTTGAGACGCAGGAACTTCTCATTATTCATTTATTAATCTTTCAGTAGTTAAAAGAAGGACTAAATTTTAATATAAAGGAATAAAAATTTTAAATCATACCGACAGCCATATGCTACATTCACGAGGTTTTGCTACTGCTGCTGATCCGATAAAACCAGTTATCAGGCTTTCATCTGTAACACTCGTCATAGCCAGAAGAAGGATGGAATCTGAATATTTAATTGTTTTCAACAGTACAGTGCAATGTTCTTTGGCTTTCAATAATTGGCTTGTACAAGGGGAAAAATACTACAGCATTTGTACAGTTTGTCAAACAGGGCTAAGATTTTTAATTATTATGTATCAATACGATTTTTAAAAAAATCGCTAAAAATTATGTGTGCAATGAAAATTTTGATTATTCGAAATTATATTCCTGTAACCTCGAATTCCACATTATATTTTTTCTTTCACATTCTTAAAACTTTCTTGGGACATTCGAAACCCTTATTCATTAATAACGTTGCCTCGCATTTAAATGAAGTAATGCACTATAATCCGAAAATTCAATGCTGTTTCGAGTTCAGGAACACTTTTCATATTCATGAGGGAACTTTGAAGATCTACATTTTAGTCTGAATTTACAATCAAAATGTCAAATCCAGATGTATTTCTCCAGTGACATGGTTTTATATGTTTCATTGTTAATGTTTCATTTGTTTTATTGGTTTACTGGTTTCTTCCTTTGATGGATGTTACTCAAGTGAGATGTCAATGAAAAATCTATAAAAAAAATCTAGATTTTTTCTGTTTAGTGTTTTTGAGGAAATTGAATTTTTTCCCGACAATAACAAAAACAAAAATGCTATAAAATATTTATCTATTTCGTATTCAGTGAGGTATTCTACAGTGCTGTAGCACGAATATTATAATGTGCTGGTATTTGATTATGTATTTCAGAATGAGATCTCGGCCATCACTTTTTATTAATTTGAAATTTATTTAATTCATTAAAACAATTAAAATGATATTTTCTTCGCCTAAAATGGTATATTTTTAATTTTCTTGAAATATTAGTAATTTATAATCTATTACTGACACCTCTCGTTAAGAATCTGCTGTTTGTACCCTATTTTTAATAAAAGAAAAGAATCTTATATATATACATATATATATAAAAGATTCTTTTCTTTTTATTTAAGTCTGAATATTTCAATCTATTTTTTTGAAGATATATATATATATATTCTTCAATTCTCTTAATTTTTTGTTATACTTTTTGAACTACGTTAAAAATGGAACAACAGCAAAAGGCATTTATCTCAAACGCTTCTTGAAACCTTCTTTATGAGAAATTGAAAGAAATTTTAATGCTTGATGATCTTGAAATCAACACTATTCTTGGAATAAAAAACTTTGAAAATATAGTAAAAGTAAATCTTGGATATCTTTAAACTTAATATTTAGAGTAATATTCACTTCGTCTCATTTCTTGGACTTTGTGAATTTTGTGACCTACAGTAACCAAAAAATAAAAACAGACAAATATAAAAAATTTTAATGCAGTAGTAAATTTCGAATAAATCATAACAGTATATCAATAATATATAACGGCATAGTTATGAAAAAGTCATGACGAATTCCTCTTCAGAATATTATAAAACATTTTATTTCCAAGAATTTTATACATAATTCCTGGATCTAAGAAATTTATTTCATTTGCCCAATCGGGCTATTTTACATATAAACGAACGTTAATTAATCTGAACACATGAATAATAACATGTTTACTGGAAAAAACTCCAAGATATAAACAAATGCTGAAACCATTTATAGAAAGAGTGTTGCAGTTTTATTTGAAAAAAGTCTGGACGCTCAGAATTTCGGCGACTGTTGCCTGAAGGCACTTGATGGATGAGAACATGTACTTAATGAAGCGAAGTCAAAGATCGCGGAAACAGAACTGTCTTGTTTGTCTTGTGCACAGGATGCGTCGCCATTTTGTGAAAAGAATCTTGTTTAGCATTCGGAACTACGAGTTCCAGGAAATAGGAGAATGCATCAGTTACCTTGCAGTTTCTAATATCATTTTGAATGTAAAAGACTCGTGCTGTACCTTTTGGATTATTATCAGGAAAGGGACAAGGATTATATCCTCTGTTATAATGAGGAATTTAACTAAGGAATAGGAGAATGGTCTCCTTACTTTTAGAGTCACTGCGAAATTAGATATGTAGTTCCTTTAAAAAGCATCTGGAGTTACCTCCTCATGGCTTCTCTCATTAGCGATAGCACTTTCATTCACATATGTCATGGCACAATAGAATAAGGAAGTGTTAACATAAATAGGGCAATTCGAGATTCAACGAATTAGTGCTACGAAATGTCCAAACTGTAAGTTCTTGTACTAATGACGTAGAATGAGCTACATCATGTAATCTAAGATTGTTTTGCGTGCAAAAAATTACCTTTGTAGGACATGAGATATTTCATAACAGCAAATATTTAGAACTTGGCTGTTTCTTCTCTTTATTCGTTTCTGGATGACTCTCAAATGGTCTTTATTTGTGATTAAAATATTATTTAAACTAACATGAAATTCACATTTAAGTTTGAATAAACTTGGTTCAGGGAAAAAGTATTAAATAGAAGTGGATGAAAATAAGTTTGTATTAAGTAGATATTAAACAATGCGTATTTCATGCAGATAAAAATTATCCAACATTAAAAAAATTAATTATTGCGATTTTTACAAATCTTGTAAATCGTAAGGGAAAGTACATCGTCGTTGACATGTTTAAAAATTGACTCAATATCATATGATAAGATCAAAAGCTGAAGGGAAGTTTATTCAGAAATGAGTTCTGCTTTTAACATCTGCTGTGGCAATTATGCAATTTCCTTATCATGACTATATTGAAACTTACAGAACTTATATAATGAGGTAGACCTCCTAAATATTTATATGCAGGAAATCTGATGCTAGAACCAAAGGCTTTTATTTATGGAAGCGGCATACCTGTACCATGTGTGTTGTGAACGTCGATTCTGAGCGTGAAGCTAAGGTGAAGCTTTTTAGGGATAAACTAAATGATTTGCAGAACATTTTAAAGAAAGTTTCTGAAAAGAAATCTTCTAATGCTCAAGATAAGGATGATTTTTCGAATCTTAAGGCGGACATCTTACTCCTATACATCGAGGCAGTTTCCTTCGTTGTTCCTGACGGTAGAATGGCCTCGGATCATTCAGGTACAATCATGGATCTTTTCATTGAGTTAAAAAACGAGTTTGCTTCTTTCCGCCATGACATTTACAATAAAATTGATGGTTTTTCTAAACTATTAAGCCCATCTACCGATAGCATTCAGTCTGATGAACCTGTATCACCCGTTTCACCTAGTCTACAACAGGAAATTTTCGAAGCCGTAGTAAAATCTAAGGATTCAACGTACGCTTCTGTAGCTCAATCTACCTCTGCTTTACCCGAAGGTCAATCTAAAGTCATTAGTCATGTAGTCAAGGAGAAAAAAGTCAAATTCGAAAGTTGTATTAAATGGCGCTGGAAAAAATTCTAACCTAGAAATTGTTGGTAAAATGCCTAAGAGAAAGGCAATTTTTCTATCAAAAAATTCTAACCTAGAAATTGTTGGTAAAATGCCTAAGAGAAAGGCAATTTTTCTATCTAGATTGGATCCTAGTACCACTGTCAACGATATTACCAACTATTTGAGTTCGCTGAAATTGCAATATCTGCAATGCAACAGACTTAAAACCAAATTTCAATCATATGCGTCTTTCCACATAGAGGTGTATGAATGTGACCTCCAGCTATTATTAGATGCACCATTTTGGCCTGAGGGTTGCCTTATCACTGAGTTTTATGGCAAACTTAGAAAAGACCAGATTTCTCAAGCAGTTACTTCTGAATCACCCGTCAATCTTCCCGAATCGAATTCATCAATACCCACAGTATCGAAATGACTCTCTTTGTTTTATCAAAACGTACGTGGTGTTCGTACTAAAACTTCTGATTTTTACAGTTCTGTGGCTTCTGACGATCAAGATGTTATTTTAATTACCGAGACCTGGCTTTGTGATGATATTGACTCTTTAGAACTTTTCGACGATAGATACCTGGTATTCCGAAGGGACCGTGGTTCTTCTTCAGATTCATGCAGACGTGGTGGAGGTGTTCTTATAGCTGTTAAAAAGTGTTTTAATCCTTGTATTTTGGACCTTCCTGGATCGGACCTCGAGGCAGTCTGGTTATCAATCAAATTAAATCACAGGCAAAAAATGCTTGTTTATGTTGTTTATTTTCCGCCCTCCTCTCGTGCCGACACGTATGTTGAATTTTTTGATTGTTTTGAAAATTTTGGTTTTTTTTTATAACATTTTAATCTGTGGTGATTTTAATTTACCTATATATGACGATTTTGGTAATAACAAGAACCCACTTGTAATCGAATTATCCAACTTTGTGAATCTTTACAATTTAGCTCAATTTAACAATACTTTTAATTGCAATAATAAATTTCTTGATTTGATTTTAACTGGTATTGATTTTAGTCATATTTCTGTCTGGCACAGTGATAAACCTTTGTGGTTCCCGAGGACAAGCATCATCCTGCTCTATCAATTTCCATTTGTTTCGTTGCTGACCACCCCAATAGGAAGAATGTGAATATATCTAGATATGATTTTAGAAGGGCTGAGTTTTTGGCTATGTGGTGTTTTTTCCGTGAGATTGACTGGAGTTTCCTACTTAATTTTAATGACATTGACAAAGCAGTTTTTAGCTTTTATAACTGTTTAAATTATGTTTTTAGTCGTACTGTTCCTTTAAGACAAACTGTTACTAGGAAATTTCCCTTCTGGTACACAACTGAAACCAGAAGATTGTTAAAAAGGAAAGCCAAAGTCCGAAGGTTGGCTTTAAAATGTGTAAATCCTGATTCAGTCGATGAATTTAGAGCTCTACGCTCAGCTGTTAAGTATAGTATCCAAAAAGATTATAACACATATCTGCGGCTCACGGAAAAAAATCTAATTTCGAATCCTAGAAAATTTTGGTCTTATTTTAATAATACAAAGCACAATTCACCTAATAGTTTATACTATAATAACGTGTGTTATGAGAATGATGGTGATATTGCAAATGCTTTTGCTGACTATTTTAAATCTGTATTCAAACCTAGCACAAACTATGATATAAAGAATGAGTTCAAGAGCAACTGTGTCGGTGATTTCGTTAAAATCGACAGCGTTACTTATGATGATGTGGTTTTGGCAATTAGGGAATTAAAATCTTCTCTAACTGTTGGTGTGGATAACATTCCTTCTTTTATTATTAAGGGTTGTGCAGAGTTTTTCATTTATCCCCTTCTTATTTTGTTTAACCTATCGTTGAGATCAAACGTATTTCCTTATGTCTGGAAGCAAGCAAGAATTATTCCCGTTTTCAAAAAAGGAGATGCACAAGATTGTAAAAATTATCGACCCATTGCTATTTTAAGTCCCATGTCTAAGATTTTTGAAAGTATAATACATAAAAGACTTTTCCACCAAGTTAAGAACTTAATTTCTCCATCTCAACACGGTTTTATTCCTAAATGTTCAACTGCCACTAACTTATTTTGCTTCACAAATAAGATTATTTCTTCATTTCAAATTGGCTCACAACTTGATGTTATTTACACCGACTTTTCGAAGGGCTTTGACTCTATCGATTTTGGCATTCTTTTAAATAAGTTGCATGGTCTTGGTTTCCATGTTAACCTGACGGATTGGCTTCATTCTTACTTATGTAATAGGTCACTCTACGTTTATTTTAATAATGCTGTTTCACGTGAGTTCTCGGGTACTTCCGGTGTCCCACAGGGCTCTAATCTTGGACCTCTGCTTTTTATTTTATTTATTAATGACCTTACTAGTGTTTTTAAGTACTCTGAGTGTCTTTTATTTGCTGACGACTTGAAATTGTTTAGTTCAATGAATTCCAATCTAGATGCTGTCCTTCTGCAGAGTGACCTTGATTGTCTTTTTAAGTGGTGCACAGTCAACATGTTACATCTGAACATTGAAAAATGTAGTATTCTTAGTTATACTAGAAAATCTCAGCCCTTGAATCATGTTTATAAAATTAATGATCTTGTTTTATCACGCTCTGACTCAGTCACGGATCTAGGTATCATCTTTGACACTAAACTTGATTTTTCCCAACACATTAATTCCATGGTCTCTAAGGCATATCGTAGACTTGGAATTCTTAAACGCAAAACTAAGGAATTTTCGAGTGAAATTGCCCTGAAGGTTTTATACTACGCTCATGTACGATCCAGTCTGGAATATTGTAGTATCATTTGGGATCCCATTTATCGTAATAAAATTGAAATTATTGAACGAATTCAAAACAACTTCTTGCGATATTTGCTTTACAAGAAAAATGGAATTTACTTACAAGATGTATCTTCTTCCTATCTACGTGATATGTTTAATATACCTAGTTTGTGTTCCAGACGAGATGTTTCTTGTGTTCTTTTCTTCTACAAGGTAATAAATGGTTCGATCGATTGTACTGATATACTGAGCGCTATAAATTTCGCTGTGCCTGCCAGATCTTTGAGGAACCAGGGTTCGTTTCCTAATGTGTATTCTAGATTTAAGTATAATAAATAAATAAATAAACTAATTATAGAACAAACAAGATTGAATTTGCGGTCATTCCATTTTCATTCAGATTTTAAATTTAATATTTTTCGTCTATTCAACAAATTTTTAGTTCTTCAAATGTTCTTGACTTTTGACACAATATGAGATCAATCTTATTTTGCGCAAGCATTCAGTATTCATTGCATAAATGAAAAGTGAGGTGCGAAAGATTAAGCCAGACACACATGCACTCTCATTATTATACAGATGTACACTCCAAATATCACACATATATACACATGCATGCACGAGCGCACACACAACGATTCAGATCTTATTCTGACCTGATAATATTTTAATAAATCGTTGCTTAACAAGCATCGCCATCTATCTCAGTTTTCCGAATTTAACAAGAGGAAGAAGAAACAACTTTTCCTAACGAATACCAAATACTGCGAGTTATTTTTACATCGGTACATGGTATACGATTTCATTTTCATACTAGATGTTAAAAAAATCCACCATATTCGCAATAATTCAGCTTTTCTTCTTGTAAAATGTGAAAAATTAAGATAGGTGGCTTGACTGGAATCTTGTTAAGCGACATAACTCAATCTTTTTCAGACAACCGTTGTTGCGTGAATACTATATTGGCTTTTTGCATACAAAATTATGTATGCACATGAAAGAAACAAAATTTTGTAAAAAAACCCCTTCTATTTTGGAGATAAAGTCAGTACAGATAAAAGTAATTTATTGTTATCAAAAACTTTTACATCAAAGATAAATATGAAACATACTCTTAATCAAACACAGAAAATTTCAAAAATTATCAGAATATTTCAGTAATACAGGCGACACCAAAATTGAAGATGATGTATATACTTGGATATACTTTATATACTTGGCAGGGAATTCAATTTTTTCATCCTTATTTACA